>CM032159.1:28428503-28674046 GCA_018901935.1 Pugionium cornutum | reverse complement strand
CCAACCTCTCGCCTATGGATGCGAGTTGTGTTTGGAGTGTGGTGAACATGGCCATCATGGCTTCAGCTGCGTCTCTATTCTCTTCTCCCATGGTGTGCTACAAAGAAAGAAGATAATTAGGGTGCTCCTAAATTATTAGGAGGGTTTCTTTTTATATGGGGTTGAAAAAATGCAAAAAGGAAAAATTTTAAAGAAAGGAAATTCGACTACAAGAAAAAGGAAACTTCCTAGACAACTTGTGCTAGCTGTCCAATTCGAAATATCTTGGGTATTTTCCTATTCTCTTTTCTTTCCTTTTTCTTTTCTTTTCTTTTTTCTTTTTAATTTAACTTAAAATTAATGGAAATATGAATTAAACAAAAAGGAAAACGTGAAAGACAATGCAAAAGTGAATCTAAACCCTAGTGATACACGTAGGAGGCTAGATGCACTCGGTTTGGAGTTTGATGTTGTTTTTTGGTTTTTTCTTGAATACGACTTAAACTAATGCAAGAACTAGAAATAAGACAAGCAAAAGGATAGAAACAACCTGGTTTAGGAGCTTTAAGCTCTGATACCAAAATGATACAAGCCTTGATTCAAGGATGTATGCGTGGGCTGTTTGTAGAAGATTAGGTGAGAAACTCAACCTTAGGCTTCTGGATAGGGGTTTTTGAGTTGGTATTCGATGGAGGGGTGAAGTGAACCACACGAGGGGTGATGAACCTCGTGATAAATCACAAACTTAGAGCTAGGAGGGCTGGTCTCAACTAGGTTCTAAGCGCACAAGATTCTTAGAGAAAACTTGTAGGGAAAAAGTTCTACTTTATTAATAATCAAAAAGGTTGTCGAACTACAATGCTGGAAGGAGCCTTATTAATATGCTTGACAGCTTGACCTACTAGGGTCGACTCAAATAAGAAAAGGAAAGTTTACAAAAGTGCACAAAAGGAAAAAATACAAAAGTGTATAACCGAAAAAGGACCTATTCCTAAAATGTTCTTGACTCAAAATGTAAAGCAACTAGATCCTACCCTGCAAAACAGAAAGAGGCATATATTCGAATGTAAACTTACCTTAACTCACCTCACGGCCAAGAAATGGAAGGTGGCTGTCCTTGTGGCATGCACGCGCCTTGCTCCTAGTCTTCCACTTGGAGTAGGGTTAAATATCTTTGGGCCCTGACCTCTCTTGCCACTAAAGCCCAAGTCTCTGATGTTCCTTGTGTTGAGAAGCCTTTGGACTCTAATTTGCTCTTCTGGCCCATTGTCCTTAGCTGCTCTTCCTCTAGAAGCTTGTCGACCCATAAGCTGAATTTGTGGAAAAGTGCTCTTGATCTGCTTCTTGTCATTGCTCCTGGAGGTACCACTGGTGTAGATACTTCCTCTAAGTGCATGTCCTGGAGCTGGTAGCTCATTTGGTCCGATTCCTCTTGTGTAGAAGTGGAAGTGTGCGTGTACTCAGGCTGGATGGCCTGTACCGGCTGGATTGTGCGCGTTACTGGCCAGAATGACTTTAGGACCGGCCAAGTTGATCCCGGAGTCGGCGGTGTCATCAGGGGGACCGGCGGTGTCATTCACGTCCCCACCAAGTGTGCCGGAAGCTTGGGCCTCTCCGCCGGCGATGTTGACCGGTCTGGTCTTATAGGTCGAAGGTCCGGCGGTACTCTCTAGTCCGGCAGGCGCGCCAGATGGTCCTGCTGTCTCGGGCAAGCTTCCTGGTCGGCCAGACTGGTCACCTGGCTGGATGTACGACCTGATGTCCTCATCATGCACCTAGAAGAAGTATCTACACCAGTGGTACCTCAAGGAGCAATGACAAGAAGCAGATCAAGGGCACTCTTCCACAAATTCAGCTTATGGGTCGACAAGCTCCTAGAGGAAGAGCAGCTAAGGACAATGGGCCAGAAGAGCAAATTAGAGTCCAAAGGCTTCTCAACAACACAAAGAACATCAGAGACTTGGGCTTTAGTGGCAAGAGAGGTCAGGGCCCAAAGATTTTAACCCTACTCCAAGTCAAGACTAGGAGCAAGGCGCGTGCATGCCACAAGGACGGCCACCTTCCATTTCTTGGCCATGAGGTAAGTTAAGGTAAGTTTTCAATAAGAATATTTGCCTCTTTCTGTTTTGCAAGGTAGGATCTAGAATATTTACTTTTATTGAGTCAAAAACATTATAGGAATAGGTCCTTTTTCGATTATACACTTTTGTATCTTTTCCTTTGTGCACTTTTGTAAGTTTTCCTTTTTTTATTTGGGTCGACCCTAGAAGGTCAAGCTGTCTAGCATATTAATAAGGCTCCTTCCAGCATTGTAGTTCGACAACCTTTTTGCTAATTAATAAAGATCAAATTTTCTTTACAAGTTATTCTCTCAAAGAAGCTTGTACGCTTAGAACCTAGTTGTGACAAGCCCTCCTAGCTCTAAGTTTGTGATTTATCACGAGGTTCATCACCCCTCGTGTGGTTCACTTTACCCTTCCATCTTTTACCAACCAGAAAACCCCCATCCAGAAGCCAAAGGTTGAGTTTCTCACCTAATCTTCTACAAACAGCCCACGCGCATACATCCTTGAATCAACGCTTGTATCAGCAAGGTGCATCACTTGCAAGAAGGCAAAGTCCCGAGTGCAACCTCATGGGTTTTATCTCCCACTGCCCATACCGACGCATCCATGGGTGGATATATCAATGGACTTTGTTCTAGGACTGCCCAAGATCAACCACAAAGATGCAATCTTTGTAGTGGTGGACAGATTCTCCAAGATGGCACACTTCATTCCGTGTGCCAATGTCAATGATGCCACGCAAACAGCGGAGCTGTTCTTCAGGGAGATAGTACGGCTTCATGGAGTGCCAAGGACCATGTATCAGACAGGGACACCAAGTTCCTCAGCCACTTCTGGAGGACCCTTTGGAGGAAGCTAGGCACGAAGCTACTCTTCTCTACCACCTGCCATCCTCAAACCGATGGCCAAACTGAAGTTGTCAACAGGACACTATCAACTCTTCTTAGGACTACACTAGGGAAGAACCTCAAGACTTGGGTGGAGTGCCTGCCATTCATAGAGTTTGCTTACATACGAGCCGTGCACTCAGCAACCAAGAAGACACCATTTGAAGTAGTATACAGCTTCAACCTCAACGGAGCATCCAAGGCAGAGTTCATAAGGAAGTTACACCAGAAGGTAGCAGAGAACTTGGAAAAAAGGACCGGGCATTACGTGACTCATGCCAACAAGGGAAGAAAGGAGGTGATCTTTCAACCAGGCGATTGGGTGTGGCTACACCTACGGCAGTAGAGGTTCCCCAACCTAAGGAGTTCCAAGCTATCACCAAGAGGAGATGGACCATTCAGAGTGCTGGAGAGGATCAACAACAGCGCCTACCGGATCGAGCTCCCAGGTGAGTTTAATGTGTCCAACACGTTCAACGTAACTGACTTAGCCCCTTTCCATGCAGATGAACCAGTTTTGAAGTCAAAACCTACTGAAGAGGGAGGGGATGATGAGGACATCAGGTCGTATGTCCAGCCAGGAGACCAGACTGGCCGACCAGGAAGCTTGCCCGAGACAGCCGGGCCATTTGGCACGTCTGCCGGCCCAAGCGGTACCGCCGGACCCTCGACCAATAGGACCAGACCGATCAGCATTGCAGGCGGAGAGGCCCAAGCTTCTGGCACAATTGGTGGTGACGTGGATGACACCGCCGGTCCCCTTGGTGATGCTGCCGACTCGGGGATAAACTTGGCCGGTCCTGAAGGCATTCCAGGCTGTACCTCGCACAGTCCAGCCGGTACAGCCGATCCAGCCGAGTACACAAGCATTTCAACTTCTACACAAGGAAACTCGTACCAGATAAGTTACCAGCTTCAGGAAATGCATCTAGAGGAAGTCTCCACACCAGTAGTGCTACCACGAGCAATGACAAGGAGCAGATCAAGAGCACTCTTCCACAAGTTCAGCTTATGGGTCGACAAGCTCCTAGAGGAAGATCGACTAAGGACAATGGGCCAGAAAAGAAGAGTCCAAAGGCTTCTCAACAATGCAAGGGACTTCAGAGACTTGGGCTTTAGTGGCAAGAGAGGTCAGGGCCCAAAGATTCCAAACCCTACTCCAAGTCGAAGACTAGGAGCAAGACGCGTGCATGCCACAAGGACGGCCACCTTCCATTTCTTGGCCGTGACATAAGTAAGGTAAGTTTTCAATACAAATATTTGCCTCTTTCTGTTTTGTAGGGTAGGATCTAGAATATTTACATTTTTTGAGTCAATGACATTTTAGGAATAGGTCCTTTTACGGTTATGCACTTTTGTACATTTTCCATTTGTGCACTTTTATAATCTTTCCTTTTCTTTCTTTGAGTCGACCCTAGAAGGTCAAGCTGTCGAGCATATTAATAAGGCTCCTTCCAGCATTGTAGTTCGACAACCTTTTTGATATTAATAAGATAGAACTTTCTTCCAACAAGCTTTCTCTCTAAGAATCTTGTGCGCTTAAAACCTAGTTGCGACCAGCCCTCCTAGCTCTAAGTTTGTGATTTATCACGAGGTTCATCACCCATTGTGTGGTTCACTTCACCTTTCCATCGAGTACCAACCCAAAAACCCCTATCCAAGAAGTCTAAGGTCGAGTTTCTCACCTAACCTTCTCCAAACAGCCCACGCGCATCCAAGCCTTGAATCGAGGCTTGTATCACTTGGTCTCCAGGCGGTTGGTTCTAGCTTGTTGGGAAGAGATGCTCCTGGTAGAATTTGGTGCTCAATTCCTCCGATTGGTGGTAAGCCTTGCGGTTGCTCCTCCGGAAACAGATCTTTAAATTCCTGCAAAAGAAGTTGAATTTTGCTAGGAATGTCTTCCATAGATTGGTTAGTATGAAAGAATTCTTTAAACACAAAAAGTAGGTGTAGTAAGTTACTCCCTGGGTTGGACTTAATCATAATATTAGTCGGTTGTTTGGCTGTTGGCTGGGTTTGTGGTTTGGCGGTGCCGTCGGCATGGGGTTTGCTTTTGTATTCGGATTGGGTTTTGTTTTTCTTTAAAGCTATCTGATCTAAATGAACCTCTTGTGGGGATAAAGGTACTAAAATATATTTCTTTCCCATAAACTCAAATGAGTACCTATTAGTGAACCCATCATGAATAACCCTTCTATCTGATTACCAAGGTCTACCTAACAAGAGATGACCAGCATCCATGGGTAAAACATTACATAAAACCTCATCTTCATATTTGCCTAACCTCATCTTCATATTTGCCTGTGGACAAAGGAACTAGGACCTGGTTCTCTACTTCTAGCTCACCCTCATCATTAAGCCATTTCAACTTATAGGGTTTAGACCTCTTAATAATCCCAAGTCCTAACTTCTCTACCATAATCTCACTAGCTACATTGGTACAGCTACCTCCATCTATCACTAAGCTACACACCTTACTCTTAACTAGAGAGCGAGTGTCGAATAGGTTTTCTCTTTGCTCATTCTTTTCTGTCCTAGTTTGTAAGTTTAGAGTTCTCCTAGTGGCTAACAGTTGTCCAGCATGGGGCATGTCTACATTTTCTTCCAAGGACTCAGCATCCGAATGGTCATCCTCTGATTCTACCTCACCATTAGCGCTAATAACTATGGTTCTCTTATTGGTACATTCCCTAGAGTAGTGACCAAAGCCCTTACACTTAAAACACTGAATTTCCCTAGTTTTGATGCTAGAACCCATATTTCAAATCTTCTACCTTGGTCTTCGTGAAAGGTTTGTAATCTTTTCTAGACTTCTCCTCCTTAGATTGGCTAAAACTAGTAGAACTAAATCCGGGTTTAGGATTTTTCCTCTTAAGTTGTTTTCGAACATGATAGCCTTATGGAGATGTTCTTCTATTTTTACATAATGGTGAACCTCTAGTCTATCTATCATTTCCCTGTTAAGGCCACCCATAAACCTAGCCATAGTGGCTTCACTATCCTCTTGAACATCAGCCCTAAGCAATAAGGTTTACATCTTCTTTAAGTACTCCTCTACGGTTCTAGAGCCCTGAGATAGGTTACAAAACGTTTTTGCAAGAGTACGAAAGGGTGCAAACAGGTTTGTAGAGATACAACCTGGTTTGGAGGGGCTCTGATACCACTTGATGTGATCCTGATTGGGATCAAGCCTCTGATCAACTCAAAATGGTTTTGGAAGAGCGGATGAATGGATTGAAGTTGCGGAATGAGTGAAACAATGGTGTAACTTGTGGATGTGTGAGCTCTTAAGTGGATGGATCCGAGAACAAGGGGAAATGGATGATACTTCTCAAGGATGGTGGAAAATACTTGGACTATCTGCTTGCTCTGTATGAATGACTAAGGCCAGGCACGTTGGGCAAGGGGTGAATCCAATTGAAACTTCCAAGGGTGATAAAGATCCCTTACACTTTCGGCTCTTGAGAGGCATGAGAAAGTTTTCTAAAATTCCTTATTCAAGAGGATGATCCAACGAGTTTAAGATGGAGATTTGCTATTAAAGTGTTTGATGCTTCAGAAAAAAAGGATACAAGAGAGTACTTATAGTAGTCTAGGATATTGAAAATGACTGCTAAAATTCTATCAAAACATTAAAGGAAATACTTAGGGAATTACAAAGACAAATAAGACAAAGACTAAGAAATAAATAATGTTTTGACTTGATTCATCCTCTCTTATTTCGTGGATGATGAGATAGAACTGGCATTGATTCACCAAGGTGTTTTGGTAAATTACCTTAGGCTTCCCTCATTAAAAACCTATCTTAGAAAACCCATTGGGACAAAACTAAGAATAGGGAAAAAGAGTACAATCCAAGGCACCTATCTTGGTGAGGTTTAGGTGGCTTGAATAACAACCAATCTGGATGGATTAGCACACACTAAACTAGCCTGAATGGTATTGAAAAGGTGCTGTAGTGTTGTCTTAAGTTCGGCTTGCTTGGATCGGGTAATGGGGCCATTGAAGATTTGTAGGCTTTCATCTCCAATATCCACGGGTTCTAGCTGCTCCTTAGCATCTTTAGTGGCTTCTTCCTCCTCTGGTTCAAGCTGCTCCTTAGGTTATGAATCCTTACTGGCCATGCTCACATCAAACTGGCCGATCAACTTGACATGTCCGCACTAAATCGTGTGAAACTTTTGATTTAGAGCTCAGAATGACACGAATCCAATGCCCACGTTAAGCTAGCTCAATTTTCTATATTTTTACAAAATTTAAGGCAGGAATAGAGATGAAAAAGTCTCCAAGTAATCAAATCTATCCCAAACTACGTGATGCCATGCTTTATGCTTCATTTATAAGCCTTTACTTATTGAGCACCAATGATCAGTTTAGAACTATAACTTTAACTGGCCGATCAACTTGCCATGTCCACACTAAATCGTTTGTAACTTTTGATTTAGAGCTCAAAATGACACGAATCCAATCCCCACGTTAATCTTGCTCAATTTTCTATATTGTAAGAAAATTTGAGACAGAAATAGATACGACAAAGCATCCAAGTAATCCCATCAATCTAAAACTGTGTGATGCCATGCATTTTGCTTCATTTATAACACTTTACTAAATGAGATCCAGTGATCAGTTTAAATTGATCACTTTAACTGGCCGATCAACTAGACATGGGCCCACTAAATTGTCTGTAACTTTTGAATTAGAGCTCAAAAAGACATGAATCCAATGCGCACCTTAAGCTACCTCAATTTTTATATTGTGACAAAATAAGAGAAAGAATTAGATACGAAAAAGTGTCCAAGTAATCCTATCTAACCAAAACTGCGTGTAGCAATGCTTTATTCTTCATTTATAAGCGTTTACTTAATGAGCACCAATGATCAGTTTAGAATGATCACTTTAAGTGGCCGATCAACTTGACATGTCCGCACTAAATGGTCCGTTACTTTTGATTGAGAGCTTAGAATTACAGGTATCTAATGCCCACTTTAAGCTAGTTTAATTTTCTATATTGTGACAAAATTTGAGATAGAAATAGATACGACAAAGGGTTCAAGTAATCCAATCTATCCCAAACTGCGTGATACCATGCACTATGCTTCATTTATAAGCCTTTACTTAATTAAAACCAATGATTAGTTTAAAATAATCATTTTAACTAGACAATCAACTTGACATGTCCGCATTGAATCGTCTGTAATTTTTGACATAATGACACGAATCCAATGCTCATGTTCATCTAGCTCAATTTTCTATATTGTGACATAATTTGAGGTAGAAATAGATACGACAAAGCGTCAAAATAATCCAATTTATCCAAAACTGCGTGATGCCATACATTATGCTTCATTTATAAGCATTTACTCAATGAGCACCAATGATCAGTTTAGAATCATGATATTAACTGGCTGATGAACTTGAAATGGCCGCACTTATGATTTAAATCTCTGAATGACACGAATCTAATGCCTACGTTAAGCTAGCTCAATTTTCTGTATTGTGACAAAATTTGAGACAGAAATAGATACGACAAAACGTCGAAGTAATCCATTCTATTGTAAACTGCGTGATGCCATCCATTATTCTTCATTGATCAGATTTACTCAGTAGCACTAATTATAAGTTTAAAATGATCATTTTAACTGGCCGTTCAGTTTGACATGTCTGCACTAAATGGTCCGTAACTTTAAATTTATAGTTCAAAATGACACGAATCCAATGCCCACATTAAGCTAGTTCAATTTTCTATATTGTGAAATAATTTAAGATAGAAATAGATACGACAAATGCTCCAAATATTCCAATCTTTCCCAAACTGCGAGATGTCATGCATTGTGCTTCATTTATAAGCTTTTACTCAATGAGCACCAATGATCAGTTTAGAATGATCATTTTAACAGGACGATCAACTTAATGTGTCTACACTAATTCGTATGGAACTTTTGATTTGTATCTCAGAATGACATGAATCTAGTGCCCACGTTAAGCTAGTTCAGTTATCTATTTTGAGGCAAAATTTTAGAAAAAACTCGATCTGACAAAGCGTATAAGTAATCCAATCTATCTCAAAGTGCGTGATGCCATGCATTATGTTTCATTTATAAGCTTTGAATCAATAAGCACCAATGATCAATTTAGAATGATCATTTTAACTGGCCGATCAACTTAAGATGTCTACACTTAATCGTCCGTAAGTTTTGATTTATAGATCAGAATAACACGTATCTAATGCCCACATTAAGCTAGCTCAATTTTCTATATTGAGAATTAATTTGAGACAGAAACAGATATGACAAAGCATCCAAGTAATCAAATATATCCCAAACTATGTGATGCCATGCATTATGTGTCATTTATAAGCCTTTACCCAATGAGCACCAATGATCAATTCAGAATAATTTTGTTAACTGGCCGATCAACTTGACATGTCCGAACCAAATCATCCGTGACTTTTGATTTAGTGCTAAGAAGGACACGAATCCAATTCACATGTTAAGCAATTTTCTATATTGTGACAAAATTTGAGACAGAAATAGAGACAACAAAGTGTCCAAGCAATCCAATCTATTTCAAACTCATTGAGCACCAATGATCATTTTAGAATGATCATGTTAATTGGTCAATTAGATTGACATGTCGGCACTAAATTGTCCATTACTTTTGATTTAGAGCTCAGAATGATATGAATACAATGCCCACGTTAAACTAGCTCAATTTTCAAAATTGTGGCAACTTTTGAGACAAAAATAAAACAACAAAGCGTCCAAGTAATCCAATCTATCCCAAATTGCGTGATGCCATGCATTTTTCTTCATTTATAAGCTTTTACTCAATGAGCACCAATGGTCAGTTTAGAATGATCATTTTAACTCGCCGATCAACTTGACATGTCTGCACTAAATCATCTGGAATTGTTAATTCATAACTCAAAATGACACGAATCCAATGCCCATGCTAAGCCAGCATAATTTTCTATATTGTAACAAAATTCGAGACAAAAATATATGTGTCAAAGCGTCCAACTAATCCAATCTATCCCTAACTATGTGATGCCATGCATTATGTTTCATTTATAAGCATTTACTCAATGAACACCAATGATCTGTAAAAATAATCATATTCGCTGGCCGATCAACTTGACATGCCTGCAATAAATCGTCTCTGACATTTGATTTATAGATCAGAATGACACGAATCCAATGCCAACGTTAATCTACCTCAATTTTCTATATTTTTACAAAATTTGAGACAAAAATAGAGATGACAAACCGTCCAAGTAATCCAATCTACCTAAATTTCATGATGTCATGCATTATTCTTCATTTATAAGTTTTTACTCAATGAGCACTAATGATCAGTTTAGAATAATCATATTAACTGGCCGAACAACTTGACATGTTTGCACTAAATCATCTGTAACTTTTGATTTATAGCATAGAATGACACGAATCCAATGCCCACGTAAAGCCATTTCAGTTTTCTATATTGTAACAAAATTTGAGACAGAAATAGATACGCCAAAGCATCCAAGTAATCCAATATATCCGAAACTGCATGATTCCATGCATTATTCTTCATTTATAAGCTTTTACTCAATGAGCACCAATGATCAGTTTATAATTATCATTTTAACTGGCCGATCAACTTGATATGTCCACAGTAAATCATTCGTAAATTTATTTAAAGCTCAGAATGACATGAATACAATGCCCACGCTAAACTAGCTCAATTTTCTATATTGTGACAAAATTTGAGACAAAAACGATACGACAAAGCGTCCGAGTAATCCAATCTATCCCAAATTGTGTGATGCCATGCATTATTCTTCATTTATAAGCTTTTACTCAATGATCACCAATGATCAGTTTTGAATGATCATTTTAACTCGCCGATAACCTTGATATGTCTGCACTAAATCATCTGTAGTTATTGATTTATTGCTCAGACTGTTACGAATCCAATGCCCACGTTAAGCTAGTTTAATTTCTATATTGTGATAAAATTTGAGACAAAACTAGATACGACAAAGAGTACAAGTAATCCAATCTATTCCAAATTGTGTGATGCCATGCATTAGCTTCATTTATAAGCCTTTTCTCAATGAGCACCAATGATAAGTTTAGAATAATCATATTAACTGGTCTAGAAATTTGATTTAGAGTATTGAATGGCATGAATCCAATGCCCATGTTAAACTAGCTCAATTTTCAATATTGTGGTAACATTTGAGACAGAAATAGATACGACAAAGCGTCCAAGTAACCCAATCTATCCCAAATTTTGTGATGCCATGCATTATTCTTCTTTCTAAGCTTTTACTCAATGAGCACCAATGATCAGTTTAAATGATCAATTTTAACTCGGTGATCGACTTGACATGTTTGCACTAAATCATCTGTAATTATTGATTTATAACTCAAAATAACACGAATCTAATGCTCACATTAAGCTAGTTCAATTTTCTATATTGTGACAAAATTTGAGATAGAACTAGATACGACAAAGCGTACAAGTAATCCAATCTATCCCAAATTGTGTGATGCCATGCATTAACTTCATTTATAACTCTTTGCTCAATGAGCACCAATGATCAGTTTAGAATAATCATATTAACTGGTCCATAAATTTGATTTATAGCTCAGAATGACACGAATGCAATACATTACCTTCATTTATAAGCCTTTTCTCAATGAGCACCAGTGATCAGTTTAGAATAATTTTATTAACTGGTCATAAATTTGATTTAGAGGTCAGAATGATACGAATGCAATGCCCACGTTAAGCTAACTATATGTTATATATTTAGACAAAATTTGAGACAGAATAAAGATGACAGTGCGTCTAAGAAATCCAATCTATCCAAACTGCTTGATGCCACGCTTTATGATTCATTTATAAGCCTTTACTTAATGAGCACCAATCACCAATTTAGAATGATCGCTTTAACTGGCCGATAAACTTGACATGTCTACACTAAATCGACCAAAACTTTTGATTTAGCGTTTAGAATGATACGAATTCACGGCCTACGGTAAGCTAACTCAATTTTCTATATTGTGACAAAATTTTGAGACAGAAATAGATACGACAAAGCATCCAAGTAATCCATCTTATCCCAAACTGCGTGAATCCATGCAGTATTGTTCATTTATAAGTCTGTACTCAATGAGCACCAATGATCAGTTTAGAACAATCATAATAATTGCCCTATCAACTTGACATGTCTGCTCTAAATCGTTCGTAACTTTTGGTTTTGATCTCCGTATTACACGAATCCAATGCCCACGTTAAGTTAGTTAAATTTTCTATATTGTGACAAAATTTTAGACAAAACTAGATACCAGAAAGCGTCCGAGTGATCCAATCTATCACAAACTACGTGATGCCATGCATTATTCATTATTTATAAGCTTATACTCAATGAGCACCAATGATCAATTTAGAATGAGCACCAATGATCAATTTAGAATGATCATTTTAACTCGCTGATCAAATTGACATGTCTGCACTAAATCATCTGTAACTATTTGTTTATAGATCACAATTACACGAATCCAATGCCCACATTAATCTAGTTCAATTTTCTATATTGTGACAAAATTTGAGACAAAACTAGACACGACAAAGCGTAAAAGTAATCCAATTTATCCCAAATTGTGTGATGTCATGCATTAGCTTCATTTATAAGCCTTTTCTCAATGAGCACCAACGATCAGTTTAGATTAGTCATATTAACTGGTCCATAAATTTGATTTAGAGTTTTGAATGACATGAATCCAATGCAAACATTAAACTAGCTCAATTTTCAATATTGTGGCAACATTTGAGACAGAAATAGATACGACAAAGCGTCCAAGTAACCCAATCTATCCCAAATTGTGTGATGCCATACATTATTCTTCTTTATAAGCTTTTACTCAATGAGCACAATGATCAGTTTAAAATGATCAATTTTAACTGGGTGATCGACTTAACATGTTTGCACTAAATCATCTGTAATTATTGATTTATAACTCAAAATAACACGAATTTAATGCTCACATTAAGCTAGTTCAATTTCAATATTGTGATAAAATTTGAGATAGAACTAGTTACGACAAAACGTACAAGTAATCCAATCTATCCCAAATTGTGTGATGCCATGCATTAACTTCATTTATAAGCCTTTTCGCAATAAGCACCAATGATCAGTTTAGAATAATCATATTAAGTGGTCCATAAATTTTATTTAGAGTTGAGAATGACACGAATGCAATACATTACCTTCATTTATAAGCCTTTTCTTAATGAGCACCAGTGATTAGTTTAGAATAATCATATTAACTGGTCACAAATTTGATTTAGAGCTCAGAATGATACGAATGCAATGCCCACGTTAAGCTAACTCAATGTTATATATTTAGACAAAATTTGAGATAGAAATAAAGATGACAGTGCGTCTAAGAAATCCAATCTATCCAAACTGCTTGATGCCACGCTTTATGATTCTTTATAAGCCTTTACTTAATGACAACCAATCATCAATTTAGAATGATTGCTTTACCTGGCCGATCAACTTGACATGTCTTTACTAAATCAACCAAAACTTTTGATTTAGCGCTTAGAATTACACGAATTCACGGCCTACGTTAAGCTAACTCAATTTTCTATATTTTGACAAAATTCTGAGACAGAAATAGATACGACAAAGCATCCAAGTAATCCACCCTATCCCAAACTGCGTGAATCCATGCAGTATTTTTCATTTATAAGTCTGTACTCAATGAGCACCAATGATCAGTTTAGACAATCATAACAATTGCCCTATCAACTTGACATGTCTGCTCTAAATCGGCCGTAACTTTTGGTTTAGAGCTCCGAATTACACGAATCCAATGCCCACGTTAAGCTAGTCTAATTTTCTACATTGTGACAAAAGTTTAGACAAAACTAGATATAAGAAGGCATCCGAGTGATCCAATCTATCACAAACTGCTTGACGCCATGCATTATTCATTATTTATAAGCTTATACTCAATGAGCACCAATGATCAATTTAGAATGAGCACCAATGATCAATTTAGAATGATCATTTGAACTCATTGATCAAATTAACATGTCTGCACTAAATCATTTGTAATTATTGATTTATAGCTTAAAATAACAAGAATCCAATGCCCACGTTAAGCTAGTTCAATTTTCTATATTGTGATAAAATTTGAGACAAAACTAGATTCGACAAAGTGTACAAGTAATCCAATCTATCCCAAATTGTGTGATGTCATGCATTAGCTTCATTTATAAGCCTTTTCTCAATGAGCACCAATGATAAGTTTAGAATAATCCTATTAATTGGTCCATAAATTTGATTTTGAGCTCAGAATGACATGAATCGAATGCCCACATTAAACTAGCTCAATTTTTAATATTGTGGCAACTTTTGAGACAGAAATAGATACGACAAAGTGTCCAAGTAACCCAATCTACCCCAAGTTGTGTGATGCCATGCATTATTCGTCTTTATAAGATTTTACTCAATGAGCACCATTGATCAGTTTAAAATGATCATTTTAACTCGGTGATCAACTTGACATGTCTGCACTAAATCATCTGTAATTATTGATTTATAACTCAAAATAACATGAATCCAATACCCACATTAAGCTCGTTCAATTTTCTATATTGTGACAAAATTTGAGATAGAACTAAATACGACAAAGCGTACAAGTAATCCAATCTATCCCAAATTCGTGATGCCATGCATTAGCTTCATTTATAAGCCTTTTCTCAATGAGCACTAATGATCAGTTTAGAATAATCATATTAACTGGTTCATAAATTTGATTTAGAGCTGAGAATGACACGAATGCAATGCATTAGCTTCATTTATAAGCCTTTTCTCAGAGCACCAATGATCAGTTTAGAATGATCATATTGACTGGTCCATAAATTTGATTTAGAGCTCAAAATGACACGAATGAAATGCCCGCGTTAAGCTAACTCAATTTTCAATATTTAGACAAAATTTGAGACAGAAATAAAGATGACAGTGCGTCTAAGATATCAATCTATCCAAACTACTTGATGCCATGCTTTATGATTCATTTATAAGCCCTTACTTAATGAGCACCAATCATCAGCTTAGAATGATCACTTTAACTGGCCGACCAACTTGACATGTATACAATAAATCGGCCGTAACTTTTGATTTAGCGATTAGAATGACACGAATTCATAGACTACGTTAAGCTAACTCAATTTTCTATATTGTGACGAAATTTGGAACAGAAATAGATACGACAAAGCATCCAAGTAATCCAGCCTATCCCAAACTGCGTGAATCCATGCAGTATGCTTCATTTATAAGCCTGTACTCAATGAGCACAAATTATCAGTTTAGAACAACCATAATAACTGCCCTATCAGCTTGACATGTCTACTCTAAATCGTCCTTAACTTTTGGTTTAGAGCTCATAATTACACGAATCCAATGCCCACGTTAAGGTAATTTAATTTTCTATATTGTGACAAACTTTGAGACAATACTAGATACAACAAAGTGTCCGAGTGATCCAATCTATCACAAACTGCATGATGCCATTCATTATTCATCATTTATAAGCTTATACTCAATGAGCACCAATGATCAATTTAGAATGAGCACCAATGATCACTTTAGAATGATCATTTTAACTCGCTGATCAAGTTCACATATATGCACTAAATGATCTGTAATTATTGATTTATAGCTCAAAATGACACGAATCCAATGCCCACGTTAAGCTAGTTCAATTTTCTATATTGTGACAAAATTTGAGACAAAACTAGATTCGACAAAGCGTACAAGTAATCCAATCTATCCCAAATTATGCGATGTCAAGCATTAGCTTCATTTATAAGCCTTTTCTCAATGAGCACCAATGATAATTTTAGAATAAACATATTAATTGCTCCATAAATTTGATTTTGAGCTCAGAATGACATGAATCCAATGCCGACATTAAACTAGCTCAATTTTTAATATTGTGCAACCTATTGAGATAGAGATAGATACGACAAAACGTCCAAGTAACCCAATCTACCCCAAATTGTTTGATGCCATGCATTATTCTTCTTTATAAGCTTTTACTCAATGAGCACCATTGATCAGTTTAAAATGATCATTTTAACTCAGTGATCAACTTGGCATGTCTGCACTAAATCATTTGTTATTATTGATTTATGACTCAAAATAATACGAATGCAATGCCCACATTAAGCTAGTTCAATTTTCTATATTGTGACAAAATTTGAGATAGAACTAAATACGACAAAGCGTACAAGTAATCCAATCTATCCCAAATTGCGTGATGCCATGCATTAGGTTCATTTAAAAGTCTTTTCTCAATGAGCACTAATGATCAGTTTAGAATAATCATATTAACAGGTCCATAAATTTGATTTGGAGCTGAGAAATGACTCGAATGCAATGCATTAGCTTCATTTATAAGCCTTTTCTCAATGAGCACCAATGATCAGTTTAGAATAATCACATTAACTGGTCCATAAATTTGATTTAGAGCTCAGAATGACACGGATGCAATGCATTAGCTTCATTTATAAGCCTTTTCTCAATCAGCACCAATGATCAGTTTAGAATAATCATATTAACTGGACCATAAATTTGATTTAGAGCTCAAATTGATACGAATGCAATGCCCACGTTAAGCTGACTCAATTTTCTATATTTAGACAAAATTTGAGACAGAAATAAAGATGACAGTGCGTCTAAGATATCCAATCTTTCCAAACTACTTGATGCCATGCTTTATGATTCATTTATAAGCCTTTACTTAATGAGCACCAATCATCAGTTTAGAATGGTCACTTTAACTGGCCGATCAACCGTAACTTTTGATTTAGCTCTTAGAATGACACGAATTCACGGCCTACGTTAAGCTAACTCAATTTTTTATATTGTGGCAAAATTTGAGATTGAAATAGATACGCCAAAACATCCAAGTAATCCAGCCAATCCCAAACTGCGGGAATCCATGCATTATGCTTCATTTATAACGATGTACTCAATGAGCACCGATGATCAGTTTAGAACAATCATAATAACTGCCCTATCAACTTGACATGTCTGCTCTAAATCATCCGTAATGTTTGATTTAGAGCTCAAAAGTACATGAATACTGCTCCCACGTTAAGGTAGTTTAATTTTCTATATTGTGACAAAATTTTAGACAATACTAGATACGACAAAGGGTCCGAGTGATCCTATCTTTCACAAACTGTGTGATGCCATGCATTATTCATCATTTATAAGGTTATACTCAATGAGCACCAATGATCAATTTAGAATGAGCACCAATGATCAATTTAGAATGATCATTTGAACTCATTGATCAAATTGACATGTCTGCACTAAATCATCTGTAATTATTGATTTATAGCTTAAAATAACAAGAATCCAATGCCCACGTTAAGCTAGTTCAATTTTCTATATTGTGATAAAATTTGAGACAAAACTAGATTCGACAAAGTGTACAAGTAATCCAATCTATCCCAAATTGTGTGATGTCATGCATTAGCTTCATTTATAAGCATTTTCTCAATGAGCACCGATGATTAGTTTAGAATAATCCTATTAATTGGTCCATAATTTTGATTTTGAGCTCAGAATGACATGAATCGAATGCCCACATTAAACTACCTCAATTTTCAATATTGTGGCAACTTTCCAGACAGAAATAGATACGACAAAGCGTCCAAATAACCCAATCTACCTCAAGTTGTGTGATGCCATGCATTATTCGTCTTTATAAGCTTTTACTCAATGAGCACCATTGATCAGTTTAAAATGATCATTTTAACTCGGTGATCAACTTGATATGTCTGCACTAAATCATCTATAATTATTGATTTATAACTCAAAATAACATGAATCCAATACCCACATTAAGCTAGTTCACTTTTCTATATTGTGACAAAATTTGAGATAGAACTAAATACGACAAAGCGTACAAGTAATCCAATCTATCCCAAATTCGTGATGCCATGCATTAGCTTCATTTATAAGCCTTTTCTCAATGAGCACAAATGATCAGTTTAGAATAATCATATTAACTGGTCCATAAATTTGATTTAGAGCTGAGAATGACAAGAATGCAATGCATTAGCTTCATTTATAAGCCTTTTTCTCAATGAGCACGAATGATCAGCTTAGAATAATCATATTAACTGGTCCATAAATTGATTTAGAGCTCCGAATGAAATGCCCACGTTAAGCTAACTCAAATTTCTATATTTAGATGAAATTTGAGACAGAAATAAAGATGACAGTGCGTGTAAGATATCCAATCTATCCAAACTACTTGATGCCATGCTTTATGATTCATTTATGAGCCTTTACTTAATGAGCACCAGTCATCAGTTTAGAATGATCACTTTAACTGGCCGATCAACCGTAACTTTTGATTTAGCGCTTAGAATGATACGAATTCATGGCCTACGTTAAGCTAACTCAATTGTCTATATTGTGACAAAATTTGAGACTAAAATAGATGCGTCAAAGCATCCAAGTAATCCAGCCAATCCCAAACTGCGTGCATCCATGCATTATGCTTCATTTAAAACCCTGTACTCAATGAGCACCAATGATCAGTTTAGAACAATCATAATAACTGCGCTATCAACTTGACATGTCATCTCTAAATCGTCCGTAACTTTTGATTTAGAGCTCAGAATTACACGAATACCGTGCCCACGTTAAGCTAGTTTAATTTTCAATATTGTGACAAAATTTTACACAATACTAGATACGACAAAGGGTCCGAGTGATCCAATCTTTCACAAACTGCGTGATGCCATGCATTATTCATCATTTATAAGGATATACTTAATGAGCACCAATGATCAATTTAGAATGAGCACCAATGATCAATTTAGAATGATCACCAATGATCAATTTAGAATGATCATTTTAACTCGCTGATCAAGTTCACATATATGCACTAAATCATCTGTAATTATTGATTTGTAGCTCAAAATGACACGAATCCAATGCCCACGTTAAGCTAGTTCAATTTTCTATATTGTGACAAAATCTAAGACAATACTAGATTCGATAAAGCGTACAAGTAATCCAATCTATCCAAAATTGTGCGATGTCAAGCATTAGCTTCATTTATAAGCCTTTTCTCAATGAGCACCAATGATAACTTTAGAATAATAATATTAATTGCTCCATAAATTTGATTTTGAGCTCATAATGACATGAATCCAATGCCGACATTAAACTAGCTCAATTTTTAATATTGTGCAACCTATTGAGATAGAAATAGATTCGACAAAACGTCCAAGTAACCCAATCTACCCCAAATTGAGTGATGCCACACATTATTCTTCTTTATAAACTTTTACTCAATGAGCACCATTGATCAGTTTAAAAAGATCATTTTAACTCAGTGATCAACTTGGCATGTCTGCACTAAATCATTTGTAATTATTGATTTATAACTCAAAATAATACGAATCCAATGCCCACATTAAGCTAGTTCAATTTTCTATATTATGAAAAAATTTTAGATAAAACTAAATATGACAAAGCGTACAAGTAATCCAATCTATCCCAAATTGCGTGATGCCATGCATTAGCTTCATTTATAAGCCTTTTCTCAATGAGCACCAATGATCAGTTTAGAATAATCACATTAACTGGTCCATAAATTTGATTTAGAGCTCAGAATGACACGGATGCAATGCATTAGCTTCATTTATAAGCCTTTTCTCAATGAACACCAATGATCAGTTTAGAATAATCATATTAACTGGACCATAAATTTTATTTAGAGCTCAAAATGACACGAATGCAATTCCCACGTTAAGCTGACTCAATTTTCTATATTTAGACAAAATTTGGGACAGAAATAAAGATGACAGTGCGTCTAAGATATCCAATCTATCCAAACTACTTGATGCCATGCTTTATTGATTCATTTATAAGCCTTTACTTAATGAGCACCAATCATCAGTTTAGAATGATCACTTTAACTGGCCGATCAACCGTAACTTTTGATTTAGCGCTTAGAATGACACGAATTCACGGCCTACGTTAAGCTAACTCAATTTTCTATATTGTGACAAAAGTTGAGACTGAAATAGATACGCCAAATCATCCAAGTAATCCAGCCAATCCCAAACTGCGGGAATTCATGCATTATGCTTTATTTATAACCATGTACTCAATGAGCACAGATGATCAGTTTAGAACAATCATAATAACTGCCCTATCAACTTGACATGTCTGCTCTAAATCATCCGTAATGTTTGATTTAGAGCTCAAAAGTACATGAATACTGCTCCCACGTTAAGGTAGTTTAATTTTCTATATTGTGACAAAATTTTAGACAATACTAGATACGACAAAGGGTCCGAGTGATCCTATCTTTCACAAACTGTGTGATGCCATGCATTATTCATCATTTATAAGGTTATACTCAATGAGCACCAATGATCAATTTAGAATGAGCACCAATGATCAATTTAGAATGATCATTTCAACTCGCTGATCAAGTTCACTTATATGCACTAAATCATCTGTAATTATTGATTTATAGCTTAAAATACCACGAATCCAATGCCCACGTTAAGCTAGTTCAATTTTCTATATTGTGATAAAATTTGAGACAAAACTAGATTCGACAAAGTGTACAAGTAATCCAATCTATCCCAAATTGTGTGATGTCATGCATTAGCTTCATTTATAAGCCTTTTCTCAATGAGCAACAATGATCAGTTTAGAATAATCATATTAATTGGTCCATAAATTTGATTTTGAGCTCAGAATGACATGAATCGAATGCCCACATTAAACTAGCTCAATTTTCAATACTGTGGCAACTTTTGAGACAGAAATAGATACGACAAAGTGTCCACGTAACCTCATCAACCTCAAGTTGTGTGATGCCATGCATTATTCGTCTTTATAAGATTTTACTCAATGAGCACCATTGATCAGTTTAAAATGATCATTTTAACTCGGTGATCAACTTGACATGTCTGCACTAAATCATCTGTAACTATTGATTTATAACTCAAAATAACATGAATCCAATACCCACATTAAGCTAGTTCAATTTTCTATATTGTGACAAAATTTGAGATAGAACTAAATACGACAAAGCTTACAAGTAATCCAATCTATCCCAAATTCGTGATGCCATGCATTAGCTTCATTTATAAGCCTTTTCTCAATGAGCACTAATGATCACTTTAGAATAATCATATTAACTGGTTCATAAATTTGATTTAAAACTGAGAATGACACGAATGCAATGCATTAGTTTCATTTATAAGCCTTTTCTCAGAGCACCAATGATCAGTTTAGAATGATCATATTGACTGGTCCATAAATTTGATTTAGAGCTCAGAATGACACGAATGCAATGCCCGCGTTAAGCTAACTCAATTTTCAATATTTAGACAAAATTTGAGACAAAAATAAAGATGAAAGTGCGTCTAAGATATCAATCTATCCAAACTACTTGATGCCATGCTTTATGATTCATTTATAAGCCCTTACTTAATGAGCACCAATCATCAGCTTAGAATGATCACTTTAACTGGCCGATCAACTTGACATGTATACAGTAAATCGACCGTAACTTTTGATTTAGCGGTTAGAATGACACGAATTCATAGACTACGTTATGCTAACTCAATTTTCTATATTGTGACAAAATTTGAAACAGAAATAGATACGACAAAGCATCCAAGTAATCCAGCCTATCCCAAACTGCGTGAATCCATGCAGTATGCTTCATTTATAAGCCTATACTCAATGAGCACAAATTACCAGTTTAGAACAACCATAATAACTGCCCTATCAGCTTGACATGTCTACTCTAAATCGTCCTTAACTTTTGGTTTAGAGCTCATAATTACATGAATCCAATGCCCACGTTAAGGTAGTTTAATTTTCTATATTGTGACAAACTTTGAGACAATACTAGATACAACAAAGCGTCCGAGTGATCCAATCTATCACAAACTGCGTGATGCCATTCATTATTCATCATTTATAAGCTTATACTCAATGAGCACCAATGATCAATTTAGAATGAGCACCAATGATCACTTTAGAATGATCATTTTAACTCGCTGATCAAGTTCACATATATGCACTAAATCATCTGTAATTATTGATTTATAGCTCAAAATGACAAGAATCCAATGCCCAAGTTAAGCTAGTTCAATTTTCTATATTGTGACAAAATTTGAGACAAAACTAGATTTGACAAAGCGTACAAGTAATCCAATCTATCCCAAATTGTGCGATGTCAAGCATTAGCTTCATTTATAAGCCTTTTCTCAATGAGCACCAATGATAATTTTAGAATAATCATATTAATTGCTCCATAAATTTGATTTTGAGCTCAGAATGACATGAATCCAATGCCGACATTAAACTAGCTCAATTTTTAATATTGTGCAACCTATTGAGATAGAGATAGATACGACAAAACGTCCAAGTAACCCAATCTACCCCAAATTGTTTGATGCCATGCATTATTCTTCTTTATAAGCTTGTACTCAATGAGCACCATTGATCAGTTTAAAATGATCATTCTAACTCAGTGATCAACTTGGCATGTCTGCACTAAATCATTTGTAATTATTGATTTATGACTCAAAATAATACGAATGCAATGCCCACATTAAGCTAGTTCAATTTTCTATATTGTGACAAATTTGAGATAGAACTAAATACTACAAAGCGTACAAGTAATCCAATCTATCCCAAATTGCGTGATGCCATGCATTAACTTCATTTAAAAGTCTTTTCTCAATGAGCACTAATGATCAGTTTAGAATAATCATATTAACAGGTCCATAAATTTGATTTAGAGCTGAGAAATGACACGAATGCAATGCATTAGCTTCATTTATAAGCCTTTTCTCAATGAGCACCAATGATCAGTTTAGAATAATCACATTAACTGGTCCATAAATTTGATTTAGAGATCAGAATGACATGGATGCAATGCATTAGCTTCATTTATAAGCCTTTTCTCAATGAGCACCAATGATCAGTTTAGAATAATCATATTAACTGGACCATAAATTTGATTTAGAGCTCAAAATGACACGAATGCAATGCCCACGTTAAGCTGACTCAATTTTCTATATTTAGACAAAATTTGAGACAGAAATAAAGATGACAGTGCGTCTAAGATATCCAATCTATCCAAACTACTTGATGCCATGCTTTATGATTCATTTATAAGCCTTTACTTAATGAGAACCAATCATCAGTTTAGAATGATCACTTTAACTGGCCGATCAACCGTAACTTTTGATTTAGCTCTTAGAATGACACGAATTCACGGCCTACGTTAAGCTAACTCAATTTTCTATATTGTGACAAAATTTGAGACTGAAATAGATACGCCAAAGCATCCAAGTAATCCAGCCAATCCCAAACTTCGGGAATCCATGCATTATGCTTCATTTATAACCATGTACTCAATGAGCACCGATGATCAGTTTAGAACAATCATAATAACTGCCCTATCAACTTGACATGTCTGCTCTAAATCGTCCGTAACGTTTGATTTAGATCTCAGAAGTACACAAATATTGTGCCCACGTTAAGCTAGTTTAATTTTCTATATTGTGACAAAATTTTAGACAAGACTAGATATGACAAAGGGTCCGAGTGATCCAATCTTTCACAAACTGTGTGATGCCATGCATTATTCATCATTTATAAGGTTATACTCAATGAGCACCAATGATCAATTTAGAATGAGCACCAATGATCAATTTAGAATGATCATTTTAACTCGCTGATCAAGTTCACATATATGCACTAAATCATCTGTAATTATTGATTTATGGCTTAAAATGACATGAATCCAATGCCCACGTTAAGCTAGTTCAATTTTCTATATTGTGATAAAATTTGAGACAAAACTAGATTCGACAAAGTGTACAAGTAATCCAATCTATCCCAAATTGTGTGATGTCATGCATTAGCTTCATTTATAAGCATTTTCTCAATGAGCACCGATGATTAGTTTAGAATAATCCTATTAATTGGTCCATAATTTTGATTTTGAGCTCAGAATGACATGAATCGAATGCCCACATTAAACTAGCTCAATTTTCAATATTGTGGCAACTTTTGAGACAGAAATAGATACGACAAAGCGTCCAAGTAACCCAATCTACCCCAAGTTGTGTGATGCCATGCATTATTCATCTTTATAAGCTTTTACTCAATGAGCACCATTGATCAGTTTAAAATGATCATTTTAACTTGGTGATCAACTTGACATGTCTGCACTAAATCATCTGTAATTATTGATTTATAACTCAAAATAACATGAATCCAATACCCACATTAAGCTAGTTCAATTTTCTTTATTGTGACAAAATTTGAGATAGAACTAAATACGACAAAGTGTACAAGTAATCCAATCTATCCCAAATTCGTGATGCCATGCATTAGCTTCATTTATAAGCCTTTTCTCAATGAGCACTAATGATCAGTTTTGAATAATCATATTAACTGGTCTATAAATTTGATTTAGAGCTGAGAATGACAAGAATGCAATGCATTAGCTTCATTTATAAGCCTTTTTCTCAATGAGCACCAATGATCAGCTTAGAATAATCATATTAACTGGTCCATAAATTGATTTAGAGCTCCGAATGACACGAATGCAATGCCCATGTTAAGCTAACTCAAATTTCTATATTTAGACGAAATTTGAGACAGAAATAAAGATGACAGTGCGTCTAAGATATCTAATCTATCCAAACTACTTGATGCCATGCTTTATGATTCATTTATGAGCCTTTACTTAATGAGCACCAGTCATCAGTTTAGAATGATCACTTTAACTGGCCAATCAACCGTAACTTTTGATTTAGCGCTTTGAATGACACGAATTCATGGTTACGTTAAGCTAACTCAATTTTCTATATTGTGACAAAATTTGAGACTAAAATAGATACGTCAAAGCATCCAAGTAATCCAGCCAATCCCAAACTGCGTGCATCCATGCATTATGCTTCATTTATAACCCTGTACTCAATGAGCACCGATGATCAGTTTAGAACAATCATAATTACTACCCTATCAACTTGACATGTCTGCTCTAAATCGTCCGTAACTTTTGATTTAGAGCTCAGAATTACATGAATACTGTGCCCACGTTAAGCTAGTTTAATTTTCTATATTGTGACAAAATTTTACACAATACTAGGTACGACAAAGGGTCCGAGTGATCCAATCTTTCACAAACTGCGTGATGCCATGCATTATTCATCATTTATAAGGTTATACTCAATGAGCACCAATGATCAATTTAGAATGAGCACCAATGATCAATTAAGAATGATCATTTTAACTCGCTGATCAAGTTCACATATATGCACTAAATCATCTGTAGTTATTGATTTATAGCTTAAAATGACACGAATCCAATGCCCACATTAAGCTAGTTCAATTTTCTATATTGTGATAAAATTTGAGACAAAACTAGATTCGACAAAGCGTACAAGTAATCAAATCTTTCCCAAATTGTGTGATGTCATGCATTAGCTTCATTTATAAGCCTTTTCTCAATGAGCACCAGTGATCAGCTTAGAATAATCATATTAATTGGTCCATAAATTTGATTTTGAGCTCAGAATGACATGAATCAAATGCCCACATTAAACTAGCTCAATTTTCAATCTTTTGGCAACTTTTGAGACAGAAATAGATACAACCAAGCGTCCAAGTAACCCAATCTCCCCAAATTGTGTGATGCCATGCATTATTCGTCTTTATAAGCTTTTACTCAGTGAGCACCATTGATCAGTTTAAAATGATCATGTTAACTCGGTGATCAACTTGACATGTCTGCAGTAAATCATCTGTAATTATTGACTTATAACTCAAAATAACACGAATCCAATACTCACATTAAGCTAGTTCAATTTTCTATATTGTGACAAAATTTGAGATAGAACTAAATAGGACAAAACGTACAAGTAATCCTATCTATCCCAAATTGCGTGATGCCATGCATTAGCTTCATTTATAAGCCTTTTCTCAATGAGCACCAATGGTCAGTTTAGAATAATCATATTAACTGGTCCATAAATTTGATTTAGATCTCCGAATGACACGAATGCAATGCCCACGTTAAGCTAACTCAAATTTCTATATTTAGACGAAATTTGAGGCAGAAATAAAGATGACAGTGCGTCTAAGATATCCAATCTATCCAAACTACTTGATGCCATGCTTTATGAGTCATTTATGAGCCTTTACTTAATGAGCACCAATCATCAGTTTAGAATGATCACTTTAACTGGCCGATCAACTTGACAATTCTACACTAATTTGAATGTAATTTTTAATCTAGCTCTCAGAATGACACGAATTCATTGCCTACGTTAAGCTAGCTCAATGTTCTATATTATCACAAAGTTTGAGATAGAAATAGATAAGACAAAGCGTCCAAGCAATTCAAACTATCTCAAACTGCGTGATGCCATGCATTATGATTCATTTATAAGCCTTTAATCAATGAGCACCAATGATCAGCTTAGAATGATCATATTAACTGGCCGATCAACTTGAAATGTTCTCACTAAATCGTCTGTAACTTTTAATTTATAGCTCAGAATAACACGAATCCAATGCTTACGCTAAGCTAGCTCAGTTTATTATATTGTGGCAAAATTTGAGACAGAAATGGAGACGAAAAAGCTTGCAAATAATCCAATCTATCCCAAATAGCATGATGCCATGCATTATGCTTCATTCATAAGCTTTCACTCAATAAGCACCAATGATCCGTTTTGAATGATAATTTTAACTGGCCAATCAACTTGAAATGTCTGCACTATATCGTCTGTGACTTTTGATTTGGAGCTCAGAATGACACGAGTCCAATGCGCACGTTAAGCTAGCTCAATTTTCTATATTGTGATAAAATTTAAGATTAAAATTGCTTCAAAAAGTCCTCCAAGTAATCAAATCTATCCAAAACTGCGTGATGTCATGCCTTATGCTTCATTTATAAGCCTTTACTCAATGAACACCAATGATCAGTTTAGAATGATCATTTTAACTCGAAGATCCACTTGACATTTCTGCACTAAATCATACGTAACTTTTGATTTTTAGCTCATAATGACAGGTATATAATGCCAAGTTAAGCTAGTTCAAATTTTATACTGAAACAATATTTGAGAAAGTAATAGATACGACAAAGCGTCCAAGTAATCCAATCTATCACAAACTGCGTGATGCAATGCATTATGCTTCATTTATAAGGTTTTACTAAATGAGCACGATTAATCAGTTTAGAATGATCATTTTAACCGGCTGATCAACTTGACATGTCTACAATAAATCATCCTTAACTTTTGACTTATAGCTTAGAACGACACGAATCTAATGCCCACGTTAATCTAGTTCAAATTTCTATATTGAGACAAAATTTGAGACAAAAATCGATATGACAAAGCGTCCAAGTAATCCAATCTATCTAAAATTGCGTGATGTCATGCATTATACTTCTTTAATAATCTTTTACTCAATGAACACCAATGATCAGTTTAGAATGATCATATTAATGGCTGATCAACTTGATATGTCACGACCAAATTGTCTATAACTTCTAATTTAGAGCTCAGAATAACACGAATCCAATGCTCATGTTAAGCTAGCTTATATTATTATATTGTGACAAACTTTTAGACAGAAATGGAGATGACAAAGCATCCACGTAATCCAATATATCCCAAACTGTGTGATGCCGTGCATAATGCTTCATTTATAAGCTTTTATTCAATAAGCACCAGTGATCAGTTTTGAATGATAATCTTAACTAGCCAATCAACTTGACATGTCTGCACTAAATCGTCCGTAACTTTTGATTTATAGCTCAGAATGACACGAATCCAATGCCCACGTTAAACTAGTTCAAATTTCTATATTGAGAAGAAAATTGAGATAGAAATAGATACGACAAAGCATCCATGTAATCCAATATATCCAAAACTGCGTGATTCATGCCATATACCTCTTTTATAATCTTTTACTCAATGAGGACTAATGATCAGTTTAGAATGATCATATTAATGGCTGATCAACTTGTGATGTCCCCACTAAATCGTTGGTAAGATGTAATTTGGAGAACAGAATAACACGAATCTAATGCTCACGTTAGGCTAGCTCAGTTTATTATATTGTGAAAAAAGTTTAGACTGAAACAGAGATGACAAAGCGTCCAAGTAATCCTATCTATCCCAAACTTTGTGTGCCATGCATTATGCTTCATTTATAACCTTTTATTCAATAAGCACCAATGATACGTTTTGAATAATAATTTTAATTGGCCAATCAACTTGACATGTCCACACTAAATCGTCTGTAATTTTTGATTTATAGCTCAAAATGACACGAATCCAATGCCCACGTTAAGATAGTTCAAATTTCTATATTGAGACAAAATCTGAGACAGAAATTGATACGAAAAAGCGTCCAAGTAATCAAATCTATCCAAAACAACGTGATGTCATGCAATATGCTTCATTTATAAGGCTTGACTCAAAGACCACCAATGATCAGTTTAGAATGGTCATATTAATTGGCCTATCAACTTGACATGTTTTCACTAAATCGTCTATAACTTTTGATTTTAAAGTTTCGAATGACACGAATCCAATGCCCACGTTAAGCTTGCTCAATTTTCTATATTGTGACAAAATTTAAGACATAAATAGATACGACAAAGCTCCCAAGTAATCCAATTAATCTATCCTAATCTGCGTGATGCCATGCATTATGCTCATTTATAATACTTTACTCAATGAGCACCAATGATCAGTTTTGAATAATCATATTAACTGGTCGATCCACTTGGCATGTCCGCACTAAATCGTCCGTAAACTTTGATTTTGAGCTCAGAATGACACAAACCAATGCGCATGTTACGCTAGCTCAATTTTCTATATTTTGAAAAAATTTAAGAATAAATTTGCTCCGAAAAGTCCTCCAAGTAATCAAATCAATCCCAAACTGCGTGATGCCATGCATTAAGCTCATTTATAATCCTTTACTCAATGCGTACCAATGATCAGTTTTGAATAATCCTATTAACTGGTCGATCCACTTGACATGTCCGCAGTAAATCGTCCGTAAATTTTGATTTAGAGTCTAGAATGACATAAATCCAATGCCCACGTTACACTAGCTTAATTTTCTATATTTAGACAAAATTAAAGACTAAATTTGCTTCGAAAAGTCCTCCAAATAATCAAATCTATTCAGAAATGTGTGATGTCATGCATTATACTTCATTTATAAGCCTTTACTCAATGACCACAACGATAAGTTTAAAATGATCAATTTAAATGGCCCATCAACTTGACATATCTGCACTAAATTGTTCATTTCTTTTGATTTATAGCTCATAACAACAAAAATCCAATGCCCACGTTAAGGTAGTTAAATTTTCTATATTGTGACAAAAATTAAGACAAAAATAGATACGACAAAACGTCCAAGTAATCCAATCTATCCCAAACTGTGAGATGCCATGCTTTCCTTTACTCAATGAGCAAAAATGATCATATTAGAGTGATCATTTTAACTAGCCGATCATCTTGACATGTCTGCACTAAATCGTCTGTAACTTTTGATTTATAGCTTAGAATGACACGAATCCAATGCCCACGTTAAATTAGTTCAATTTTTTTTATATATTTTTACAATATTTAAGACTAAATTTGCTTTGAAAAGTACTCCAAGTAATCAAATATATACAAAACTGTGTGATGTCATGCATTATGCTTCATTTATAAGCATTTACTGAATGAGTACCAATGATTACTTTTAATAATCATATTAACTGGTCGATCCACTAGACATGTCCCCCCTAAATTGTTTGTAAATTTTGATTTAGAGCTTAGAATGACACGAAACCTATGCCCACGTTAAGCTAGCTCAATTTTCTATATTTTGACAAAATTTAAGACTAAATTTGCTTCGAAAAGTCCTTCAAGTAATCAAATCAAAAATTTAAGACTAAACTGTGTGATGTCATGCATTATGCTTCATTTATAAGGCTTTACTCAATTAGCACCAATGATCAGTTTAAAAAGATCATTCTAACTAGTCGATCAACTTGACATATATGCACTAAATCGTTAGTAACTTTTGATTAATAGATCATAATGGCACATATCCAATGCCCACGTTAAGCTAGCTCAGTTTTCTATACTGTGACAAAATTTAAGGCACGCATAGATATGACAAAGTGTTCAAGTAATCCAATCTATCCCAAACTGCGAGATGCCATGCATACCTTTACTCAATAAGCACCAATGATCACTTTACATTGATAAGCCTTCACTCAATAAGAAAAAACTAGATTCGACAAAGCATGATGCCATGCATGATGCTTCATTTATAAGCCTTCACTCAATGAGCACCAATGATCAGTTTAGAATAATCATATTGACTAGCCGATCAACTTGATATGTCCGCATAAAATTGTCCGTAACTTTTGATTTATAGCTCAAAATGGCACGAATCCAATGCCCGCGTTAACCTAGCTCAATTTTCTATATTGAGAAAATTTTGAGACAGAAATCGATACAACAAAGTGTCCGAGTAATTCAATCTATCCAAAACTGCGTGATACCATACATTATGCTTCATTTGATACTCAATGAGCACGAATGATCAGTTCAGAATGATAATTTTAACTGGCTAATCAACTTGACATGCCTGCACTAAATCATCCGGAACTTTTTATTTATAGCTCAGAATGACACGAATCCAATGCCCACTTTAAGCTAGTTCAATTTTCTATATTGTGACAAATTTTGAGACAGAACTAGATACGACAAAGCGTCCAAGTAATCCAATCTATCCCAAATTGCGTAATGCATTGCATTATGCCTCATTTATAAGCCTTTACTCAATGAGCACCCACGATCAGTTTAGAATGATCACTTTAACTGGCCGATCAACTTAACATGTCCGTACTAAATCGTGTGTATTTTTTTATTTAGAGTTCCGAAACACAAGAATCCAATGCCCATGTTAAGCTAGCTTAATTTTCAATATTGTAACAAAATTTGAAACAAAAATAGATATGACAAAGCGTGCAAGTAATCCAATCTATCCAAAACTGTGTGATGCCGTGCATTATGCTTCATTTATAAGCCTTTCCTTAATGATCACTTTAAGTGCCCGATCAAGTTGACATGTCAGCATTAAATCATCCGTAAGTTTTGATATATTGCTCAGAATGACACGAATCCAATGCCCACGTTAAGCTAGCTCAATTTTTAATGTTATGTAAAAATTTGAGATAGCACTAGATATGAAAAATCGTCCAAGTAATTCAAACTATCCAAAACTGTGTGATGTTATGCATTATGCTTCATTTATAAGCCTTTACTCAATGAGCACCAAGGGTCAGTTTAGAATGATCACTTTAACAGGCCGATCAACTTGACATGTACGCAGTAAATCGTCCGTAGTTATTTATTTAGAGCTCCGAATGAAACGAATCCAATACCCACGTTAAGCAAGTTCAATTTTCCGTATTGTGGCAAAATTTGAGACAGAAGTAGGACGACAAAGAGTCCAAGTAATCCAATCTATCGCAAACTGCATGATGCCACACGTTATGCTTCATTTATATGCCTTTAATCAATGAGCACCAATGATTAGTTTAGAATGATCTCTTTAACTCGCCAACCAATTTGACATGTCACACTAAATCCTTCGTAACTTTTCAATTAGAGATCCGAAACACATGAATCCAAAACTGTGTGATGCCATGCATTATGCTTCATTTATAAGCCTTTACTCAATTAGTACCAATGATCAGTTTAGAATAATCATATTAACTGGCCGATCAACTGGACATGTATATAGTAAATCGTTCGTAACTTTAGATTTTGAGCTCCGAATGACACGAATTCAATGCCCACGTTAAGCTAGCTAAATAGTCTATATTTTGACAAAATTTGAAACAGAAGTACAGACGAAAAAGCGTCCAAGAAATCCAATCTAGCGCAAACTGCGTGATGCTACACGTTATGCTTCATTTACAAGCTACTCAATGAGCACCAATGATTGGTTTAAAATGATCACTTTAACTGGCCAATCAATTTGACATACACGCAATAAATCATCTGTAACTTTACATTTTGAGTTCAGAAACACACGAATCCAATGCCCATGTTAAGCTAGTTCAATTTTCTATATTGTAACAAAATTTGAGACATAAGTACATATGACAAAGCATCCAAGTAATCCAATCCATCCAAAACATTGTGATACCAAGCATTATGCTTCATTTATAAGCATTTACTCAATGACCACCAATGATCAGTTTAGAATGATCACTTTAACTGGCCGATCAACTTGACATGTCCGCAATAAATCGTCCGTTACTTTTGAATTATAGCTCAGAATGACACGAATCCAATGCCCACATTACGTTAGTTAAAGTTTTTATATTGTGACAAAATTTAAAACAGAACTGGATACGACAAACCATCCAAATAGGCTAATCTATCTAAAACTGCGTGATGCCAAGCATTATGCTTCATTTATAAGCCTTTATTCAATGAGCACCAATGATCAGTTTAGAATGTTTACTTTAACTGGCCGATCAACTTGAGATGTGCGCACTAAATTGTCCGTAACTTTTGATTTATATCTCAGAATGACACAAATCCAATGTCCACATTAAGCTAGTTCAATTTTCAATATTGTGACAAAATTTGAGACTGAACTAGATAAGACAAACTGTCCAAGTAATCTAATATATCCCAAACTGCGTGATGCCATGCATTATACTTTATTTATAAGCCTTTACTCAATGAACATCAATGATCAGTTTAGAATAATCATTTTAACTAACCGATCAACTTGACATGTCCACACTAAATCATCCATAACTTTTGATTTAGATCTCATAATGACACGAATCCAATGCCCATGTTAAGCAAGCTCAATTTTTTGAAAAAATTTGAGTCACAAATAGACACGACAAAGCGTCCAAGTAATCCAATCTATCCAATCTATCCAAACTACTTGATGCCATGATTTATGCTTCATTTATAAGGCTTTACTTAATGAGCACCAATGATCAGTTTAGAATGATCAGTTTAACTTGCCGATAAACTTGACATGTCCGTACTAAATCGTGTGTATTTTTTTATTTAGAGCTCGGAAACACACGAATCCAATGCCCACGTTAAGCTAGCACAATTTTCTATATTTTAACAAAATTTGAAACAAAAAAGATATGACAAAGCGCCCAAGTAATCCAATCTATCCAAAACTGTGTGATGTCGTGTAGCTTCATTTATAAGCCTTTCCTCAATGATCACTCTAAGTTCCTGATCAAGTTGACATGTCCGCACTAAATTGTCCATAACTTTTGATGTATAGCTCAGAATGACACGAATCCAATGCCCACGTTAAGCTAGCTCAATTTTTAATATTGTGAAAAAATTGAGATAGAACTAGATATGAAAAAGCATCCAAGTAATTCAAACTATCCAAAACTGTGTGATGTTATTTATTATGCTTCATTTACAAGCCTTGACTCAATGAGCACCAAGGATCAGTTTAGAATGATCACTTTAACAGGCTGATCAACTTGAGATGTAGGCACTAAATCGTCCATAATTATTGATTTAAATCTTAAAATGACACGAATCCAATGCCCACATTAAGCTAGTTCAATTTTCTATATTGTGACAAAATCTGAGACAGAAGTAGGACGACAAAGAGTCCAAGTAATCCAATCTATCGCAAACGGCATGATGCCACACGTTATGCTTCGTTTATAAGCCTTTAATCAATGAGCACCAATGATTAGTTTAGAATGATCATTTTAACTGGCCAATCAATTTGATATGTCACACTAAATCCTCTGTAACTTTTCAATTAGAGTTCCGAAACACATGAATCCAATGCCCACGTTAAGCTAGCTCAATTCTCTATATTGTAACAAAATTTGAGACAGAAATAGATACGAAAAAGTGTCTAAGTAATCCAATTTATCCAAAACTGTGTGATGCCATGCATTATGCATCATTTATAAGCCTTTACTCAATTAGTACCAATGATCAGTTTAGAATAATCATATTAACTTGCCAATCAACTGGACATGTCTACAGTAAATCGTTCGTAACTTTAGATTTTGAGCTCAGAATGACATGAATTCAATGCCCACGTTAAGCTAGATAAATATTCTATATTTTGACAAAATTTGAAACAGAAGTAGAGACGAAAGAGCGTCAAAGTAATCCAATCTAGCGCAACCTGCATGATGCCACATGTTATGCTTCATTTACAAGCTACTCAATGATCACCAATGATTAGTTTAGAATGATCATTTTAACTGGCCAATAAATTTGACATGTTCGCAGTAAATCGTCTGTAACTTTTCATTTAGAGTTTAGAAACACACGAATCCAATGCCCACGTTAAGCTAGCTCAATTTTCTATATTGTAACAAAATTTGAAACAGAAATAGATACGACAAAGCGCCAAAGTAATCCAATCTATCCAAAACTGTGTGATGGCATGCATTATGCTTCATTTATAAGCCTTTATTCAATGACCACCAATGATCAGTTTAGAATGGTCACTATGACTGGCCGATCAACTTGACATGTCCGCACTAAATTGTCCGTAACTTTTGATTTATAGCTCAGAATGACACGAATCCAATGCCCACATTAAGCTAGTTCAATTTTCTATATTGTGACAAAATTTGAGACTGAACTAGATACGACAAACTGTCCAAGTAATCTAATATATCCCCAACTGCGTGATGCCATGCATTATACTTTATTTATAAGCCTTTACTCAATGAACACCAATGATCAGTTTAGAATAATCATATTAACTATCCGATGAACTTGACATGTACACACTAAATCGTCCATAACTTTTGATTTAGAGCTCATACTGACATGAACCCAATGCCCACGTTAAGAAAGCTCAATTTTATATATTTTGAAATACTTTGAGTCCCAAATAGACACGATAATGCGTCCAAGTAATCCAATCTATTCAAACTACTTGATGCCATGATTTATGCTTCATTTATAAGGTTTTACTTAATGAGTACCAATGATCAGTTTAGAATGATCACTTTAACTTGCCGATAAACTTGACTTGTCTGTACTAAATCGTGTGTATTTTTCGATTTAGAGCTCGGAAACACACAAATCCAATGCCCACGTTAAGCTGGCACAATGTTCTATATTTTAACAAAATTTGAAACAAAAATAGATATGACAAAGCGTCCAAGTAATCCAATCTATCCAAAACTGTGTGATGCCGTGCATTATGCTTAATTTATAAGCCTTTCGTCAATGATCACTTTAATTACCCGATCAAGTTGACATGTCCGCACTAAATTGTCCATAACTTTTGATATATAGCTCAGAATGACACGAATCCAATGCCCACGTTAAGCTAGCTCAATTTTTAATGTTGTGAAAAAATTTGAGATAGAACTAGATATGAAAAAGCATCCAAGTAATTCAATCTATCCAAAACTGTGTGATGTTATGCATTATGCTTCATTTATAAGTATTTACTCAATGAGCACCAAGGATCAGTTTAGAATGATAACTTTAACAGGCCGATCAACTTGAGATGTACGCACTAAATCATCCGTAATTATTGACTTAGAGCTCAGAATGACACGAATCCAATGCCCACGTTAAGCTAGTTCAGTCTTCTATATTGTGACAAAGTTTGAGACAGAAGTAGGACGACAAAGAGTCCAAGTAATCCAATCTATCGCAAACAGCGTGATGCCACACATTATGCTTCATTTATAAGCCTTTAATCAATGAGCACCAATGATTAGTTTAGAATGATCACTTTAACTGGCCAATCAATTTGAAATGTCCACAATAAATCGTCTGTACTTTTGATTTACAGCTCAGAAACACACAAATCCAATGCCCTTGTTAAGCTAGCTTAAGTTTCTATATTGTTACAAAATTCGAGAATGAAATACATATGACAAAGCGTCCAAGTAATCCAATCTATGCAAAACTGTGTGTTACCATGCATTATGCTTCATTTATAAGAGCACCAATGATCAGTTTAGAATGATCACTTTTAGTAGCCGATCAACTTGATATGTCCGCACTAAATTGGCCGTAACTTCTGATTCAGAGCTCAGAATGACACGAATCAAATGCGCATGTTAAACTAGCTTAACTTTCTATATTTTGAAAAAATTTGAAACAAAAATAGAGACGGCAAAGCGTCCAAGTAATCCAATCTATCCCAAAATGCATGATACCATGCTTTATGCTTCATTTATAAGCCTTTACTTAATGAGCACCAATGATCAGTATAGAATGATCACTTTAACTGGCCGGTCTGACATGTCCACACTAAAACGTCCGTAACTTTTGATTTAGAGCTCCGAAACATACGAATCCAATGTCCACGTTAATCTAGCTCAATTTTCAATATTGTAACAAAATTTGAGACTGAAATAGATACGACAAAGTGTCCAAGTAATCCAATCTATTGAAAATATTGTTATGCCATGCATTAAGCTTCATTTATAAGCCTTTATTCAATGAGCACCAATGATCAGTTTAGAATGCTCATTTTAACTGGCCGATGAATTTGACATGTCCGCACTAAAACGTCGATAACTTTTGATTTAGAGCTCCGAATGACACGAATGAAGTGAGCAAGTTAAGCTAGCTTAACTTTCTATATTTTTATAAAATTTGAAACAAAAATAGATACGACAAAGCGTCCAAGTAATCCAATCTATCCCAAAATGCATGATGCCATGCTTTATACTTCATTTATAAGCCTTTACTTAATGAGCATCAATGATCAGTTTAGAATGATCACTTTAACTGGCCGATAAACTTGACATGTCCACACTAAATCGTCTGTAACGTTTGATTTAGAGCTCAGAATGACACGAATCCAATGCCCACGTTAAGCAAGCTCAATTTTCTATATTTTGACAAAATTTGAGACACAAATAAAGGCGAAAAAGCATTCAATTAATCCAATCTATCTAAACTACTTGGCTCCATGCTTTATGCTTCATTTACAAGCCTTTACTCAATGAGCACCAATGATCAGTTTAGAATGATCATATTAACTACCCGATAACCTTGACATGTATGCAGTAAATCGTCCGTAACTCTTTATATTGAGCTCACAATGACAAGAATCCAATGCCCATGTTAAGCTAGATAAATTTTCTATACGTTGACATTATTTGAGACAAAAGTAGAGACGACAAAGCATCCAAGTAATCCATTCTATCGCAAACTGCGTGATGCCATGATTCATGCTTCATTTATAAGCCTTTACTTAATGAGCACCAATGATCAGTGTAGAATGATCACTTTAACTGGCCGATCTGACTTGTCCTCACTAAATCATCCATAACTTTTGATTTAGAGCTCCGAAACATACGAATCCTATGTCCACGTTAACCTAGCTCAATTTTCAATATTGTAACTAAATTTGAGACTGAAATAGATACGACAAAGCGTCCAAGTAATCCAATCTATTGACAATTGTGTGATGCCATGCATTATGCTTCATTTATAAGCATTTATTCAATGAGCACCAATGATCAGTTTAGAATGATCATTTTAATTGCCCGATGAACTTGACATGTCCGCACTAAATCGTCGATAACTTTTGATTTAGAGCTCCGAATGACACGAATGCCATGAGCAAGTTAAGCTAGGTTAACTTTCTATATTTTGATAAAATTTGAAACAAAAATAAAGACGACAAAGCGTCCAAGTAATCCAATCTATCCCAAAATGCATGATGTCATGCTTTATACTTCATTTATAAGCCTTTACTTAACGAGCATCAATGATCAGTTTAGAATGATCATTTTAACTGGCCGATAAACTTGACATGTCCACACTAAATCGTCTGTAACTTTTGATTTAGAGCTCAGAATGACACGAATCCAATGGCCACGTTAAGCAAGCTCAATTTTCTATATTTTGAGAAAATTTGAGACACAAGTAAAGACGAAAAAGCATCCAAGTAATCCAATCTATCCAAACTACTTGGTTCCATGCTTTATGCTTCATTTACAAGCCTTTATTCAATGAGCACCAATGATCAGCTTAGAATGATCATATTAACTACCCGATAACCTTGACATGTATGTAGTAAATCGTCCGTAACTCTTTATTTTGAGCTCAGAACGACAAGAATCCAATGCCCATGTTAAGCTAGATAAATTTTCTATACGTTGACATAATTTGAGACAAAAGTAGAGACGACAAAGCATCCAAATAATCCATTCTATTGCAAACTGCGTGATGCCATGATTCATGGTTCATTTATAAGCCTTTACTTAATGAACACCATTGCTCAGTTTAGAATGATCACTTTAACTAGCCAATCAATTTGACATGTCCAGACTAAATCGTCTGTAACTTTTGATTTAGAGCACATAATGACAAGAAACCAATTCCCACGTTAAGCTAGATCAATTTTCTATATTGGGACAAATTTGAGACAGAAAAGATATACGACAAAGCGTCCAAGTAATCTAATCCATCCCAAACTGCGTGATGCCATGCATTATTTTTTATTTATAAGCCTTTACTCAATGAGCACCTATGATCAATTTAGAATGATCATTTTAACTAGCCGATCAACTTGTCATGTCAGCACTAAATTGTCCATAACTTTTTATTTATAGCTCAGAATGACACGAATCCAATGGCCACGTTAAGCTAGCTCAAGTTTCTATATTGTAACAAAATTTGACAAAGAAATAGATATGACAAAGCGTCAAAGTAATCCAATCTATCCAAATAATGTGTGATGCCATGCATTATGCTTCATATCTAAGCCTTTAATCAATGAGCACCAATGGTCAGTTTAGAATGATCACTTTAGGATGATCACTTTAACTGGCCGATCAACTTGAAATGTCCACAATAAATCGTCCGTACTTTTGATTTATAGCTCAGAAACACACGAATCCAATGCCCCAGTTAAGCTAGCTTAATTTTCTATATTGTTACAAAATTCGAGAATGAAATACATATTACAAAGCATCCAAGTAATCCAATCTATCCAGAACTGTGTGTTGCCATGCATTATGCTTCATTTATAAGACTTTACTCAAAGAGCACCAATGATCACTTTAGAATGATCACTTTAGAATGATCACTTTTAGTAGCCGATCAACTTGATATGTCCGCACTAAATTGGTCGTAACTTCTGATTCAGAGCTCAGAATGACACGAATCAAATGCGCATGTTAAACTAGCTTAACTTTCTATATTTTGAAAAAATTTGAAACAAAAATAGAGACGGCAAAGCGTCCAAGTAATCCAATATATCCAAAAATGCATGATACCATGCTTTATGCTTCATTTATAAGCCTTTACTTAATGAGCACCAATGATCAGTATAGAATGATCACTTTAACTGGCCGATCTGACATGTCCGCACTAAAACGTCTGTAACTTTTGATTTAGAGCTCCGAAACATACGAATCCAATGTCCACGTTAATCTAGCTCAATTTTCAATATTGTAACAAAATTTGAGACTGAAATAGATATGACAAAGCGTCCAAGTAATCCAATCTATTGAAAATTTTGTGATGCCATGCATTATGCTTCATTTATAAGCCTTTATTCAATGAGCACCAATGATCAGTTTAGAATGATCATTTTAACTGGCCGATGAATTTGACATTTCCGCACTAAAACGTCGATAACTTTTGATTTAGAGCTCTGAATGACACGAATGACGTGAGCAAGTTAAGCTAGCTTAACTTTCTATATTTTGATAAAATTTGAAACAAAAATAGAGACGACAAAGCGTCCAAGTAATCCAATCTATCCCAAAATGCATGATGCCATGCTTTATACTTCATTTATAAGCCTTTACTTAATGAGCATCAATGATCAGTTTAGAATGATCACTTTAACTGGCCGATAAACTTGACATGTCCACACTAAATCGTCTGTAACGTTTGATTTAGAGCTCAGAATGACACGAATCCAATGACCACGTTAAGCAAGCTCAATTTTCTATATTTTGACAAAATTTGAGACACAAATAAAGGCGAAAAAGCATCTAATTAATCCAATCTATCTAAACTACTTGGCTCCATGCTTTATGCTTCATTTACAAGCCTTTACTCAATGAGCACCAATGATCAGTTTAGAATGATCATATTAACTACCCGATAACCTTGAAATGTATGTAGTAAATCGTCCGTAACTCTTTATATTGAGCTCAGAATGACAAGAATCCAATGCCCATGTTAAGCTAGATAAATTTTCTATACGTTGACATTATTTGAGACAAAAGTAGAGACGACAAAGCATCCAAGTAATCCATTCTATCGCAAACTGCGTGATGCCATGATTCAGGCTTCATTTATAAGTCTTTACTTAATGAGCACCAATGATCAGTGTAGAATGATCACTTTAACTGGCCGATCTGACATGTCCTCACTAAATCATCCATAACTTTTGATTTAGAGCTCCGAAACATACGAATCCTATGTCCACGTTAATCTAGCTCAATTTTCAATATTGTAACTAAATTTGAGACTGAAATAGATACGACAAAGCGTCCAAGTAATCCGATCTATTGACAATTGTGTGATGCCATGCATTATGCTTCATTTATAAGCATTTATTCAATGAGCACCAATGATCAGTTTAGAATGATCATTTTAACTGCCCGATGAACTTGACATGTCCGCACTAAATCGTCGATAACTTTTGATTTAGAGCTCCGAATGACACGAATGCCATGAGCAAGTTAAGCTAGGTAAACTTTCTATATTTTGATAAAATTTGAAACAAAAATAAAGACGACAAAGCGTCCAAGTAATCCAATCTATCCCAAAATGCATGATGTCATGCTTTATACTTCATTTATAAGCCTTTACTTAACGAGCATCAATGATCAGTTTAGAATGATCATTTTAACTGGCCGATAAACTTGACATGTCCACACTAAATCGTCTGTAACTTTTGATTTAGAGCTCAGAATGACACGAATCCAATGGCCACGTTAAGCAAGCTCAATTTTCTATATTTTCACAAAATTTGAGACACAAGTAAAGACGAAAAAGCATCCAAGTAATTCAATCTATCCAAACTACTTGGTTCCATGCTTTATGCTTCATTTACAAGCCTTTATTCAATGAGCACCAATGATCAGCTTAGAATGATCATATTAACTACCCGATAACCTTGACATGTATGTAGTAAATTGTCCGTAACTCTTTATTTTGAGCTCAGAACGACAAGAATCCAATGCCCATGTTAAGCTAGATAAATTTTTTATACGTTGACATAATTTGAGACAAAAGTAGAGACGACAAAGCATCCAAGTAATCCATTCTATTGCAAACTGCGTGATGCCATGATTCATGGTTCATTTATAAGCCTTTACTTAATGAACACCATTGCTCAGTTTAGAATGATCACTTTAACTAGCCAATCAATTTGACATGTCCAAACTAAATCGTCTGTAACTTTTGATTTAGAGCACATAATGACAAGAAACCAATTCCCACGTTAAGCTAGATCAATTTTCTATATTGGGAAAAATTTGAGACAGAAAAGATATACGACAAAGCGTCCAAGTAATCTAATCCATCCCAAACTGCGTGATGCCATGCATTATTTTTTATTTATAAGCCTTTACTCAGTGAGCACCTATGATCAATTTAGAATGATCATTTTAACTAGCCGATCAACTTGTCATGTCAGCACTAAATTGTCCATAACTTTTTATTTATAGCTCAGAATGACACGAATCCAATGGCCACGTTAAGCTAGCTCAAGTTTTTATATTGTAACAAAATTTTACAAAGAAATAGATACGACAAAGCGTCAAAGTAATCCAATCTATCCAAATAATGTGTGATGCCATGCATTATGCTTCATATCTAAGCCTTTAATCAATGAGCACCAATGGTCAGTTTAGAATGATCACTTTAGGATGATCACTTTAACTGGCCGATCAACTTGAAATGTCCACAATAAATCGTCCGTACTTTTGATTTATAGCTCAGAAACACACGAATCCAATGCCCCAGTTAAGCTAGCTTAATTTTCTATATTGTTACAAAATTCGAGAATGAAATACATATTACAAAGCATCCAAGTAATCCAATCTATCCAGAACTGTGTGTTGCCATGCATTATGCTTCATTTATAAGACTTTACTCAAAGAGCACCAATGATCAGTTTAGAATGATCAATTTAACTGGCCGATCTGACATGTCCTCACTAAATCGTCCGTAACTTTTGATTTAGAGCTCCGAAACATACGAATTCAATGTCCACGTTAATCTAGCTCAATTTTCAATATTGTAACAAAATTTGAGACTGAAATAGATACGACAAAGCGTCCAAGTAATCCAATCTATTGAAAATTGTGTGATGCCATGCATTATGCTTCATTTATAAGCCTTTATTCAATGAGCACCAATGATAAGTTTAGAATGATCATTTTAACTGGCCGATGAACTTGACATGTCCGCACTTAATCGTCGATAACTTTTGATTTAGAGCTCCGAATGACACGAATGCCGTGAGCAAGTTAAGCTAGCTTAACTTTCTATATTTTGATAAAATTTGAAACAAAAATAGAGACGACAAAGCGTCCAAGTAATCCAATCTATCCCAAAATGCATGATGCCATGCTTTATACTTCATTTATAAGCCTTTACTTAACGAGCATCAATGATCAGTTTAGAATGATCATTTTAACTGGCCGATAAATTTGACATGTCCACACTAAATCGTCTGTAACTTTTGATTTAGAGCTCAGAATGACACGAATCCAATGCCCACGTTAAGCAAGCTCAATTTTCTATATTTTGACTAAATTTGAGACACAAATAAAGACGAAAAGCATCCAAGTAATCCAATCTATCCAAACTACTTGGTTCCATGTTTTATGCTTCATTTACAAGCCTTTACTCAATGAGCACCAATGATCAGCTTAGAATGATCATATTAACTACCCGATAACCTTGACATGTATGTAGTAAATCGTCCGTAACTCTTTATTTTGAGCTCAGAATGACAAGAATCCAATGCCCATGTTAAGCTAGATAAATTTTCTATACGTTGACATAATTTGAGACAAAAGACGACAAAGCATCCAAGTAATCCATTCTATCGCAAACTGCGTGATGCAATGATTCATGCTTCATTTATAAGCCTTTACTTAATAAACACCATTGCTCAGTTTAGAATGATCACTTTAACTAGCCAATCAATTTGACATGTCCACACTAAATATTCCGTAACTTTTGATTTAGAGCATGAATCATGCATCTAGCTCAAGTTACTATTGTAACAAAATTTGAGAAAGAAATAGATACGACAAAGCGTCAAAGTAATCCAATCTATCCAAATAATGTGTGATGCCATGCATTATGCTTCATATCTAAGCCTTTAATCAATGAGCACCAATGGTCAGTTTAGAATGATCAATTTAGGATGATCACTTTAACTGGCCGATCAACTTGAAATGTCCACAATAAATCATCCGTACTTTTGATTTAGAGCTCAGAAACACACGAATCCAATGCCCCAGTTAAGCTAGCTTAATTTTCTATATTGTTACAAAATTCGAGAATGAAATACATATGACAAAGCGTCCAAGTAATCCAATCTATCCAAAACCGTGTGTTGCCATGCATTATGCTTCATTTATAAGCCTTTACTCAAAGAGCACCAATGATCAGTTTAGAATGATCACTTTTAGTAGCCGATCAACTTGATATGTCCGCACTAAATTGGTCGTAACTTCTGATTCAGAGCTCAGAATGACACGAATCAAATGCGCACGTTAAAGTAGCTTAACTTTCTATATTTTGAAAAAATTTGAAACAAAAATAGAGACGGCAAAGCGTCCAAGTAATCCAATCTATCCCAAAATGCATGATACCATGCTTTATGCTTCATTTATAAGCCTTTACTTAATGAGCACCAATGATCAGTGTAGAATGATCACTTTAACTGGCCGATCTGACATGTCCGCACTAAATCGTCCGGAACTTTTGATTTAGAGCTCCGAAACATACGAATCCAATGTCCACGTTAATCTAGCTACATTTTCAATATTGTAACAAAATTTGACACTGAAATAGATACGACAAAGCGTCCAAGTAATCCAATCTATTGAAAATTGTGTGATGCCATGCATTATGCTTCATTTATAAGCCTTTATTCAATGACCACCAATGATCAGTTTAAAATGATCATTTTAACTGGCCGATGAACTTGACATGTCCGCACTAAAACGTCGATAACTTTTGATTTAGAGCTCCGAATGACAAAAATTACGTGAGAAAGTTAAGCTAGCTTAACTTTCTATATTTTGATAAAATTTGAAACAAAAATAGAGACGACAAAGCGTCCAAGTAATCCAATCTATCCGAAAATGCATGATGACATGCTTTATACTTCATTTATAAGCCTTTACTTAATGAGCATCAATGATCAGTTTAGAATGATCACTTTAACTGGCCGATAAACTTGTCATGTCCACACTAAATCGTCCGTAACTCTTTATTTTGAGCTAAGAATGACAAGAATCCAATGCCCATGTTAAGCTAGATAAATTTTCTATACGTTGACATAATTTGAGACAAAAGTAGAGACGACAAAGCATCCAAGTATCCATTCTATCGCAAACTGCGTGATGCCATGATTCATGCTTCATTTATAAGCCTTTACTTAATGAACACCGTTGCTCAGTTTAGAATGATCACTTTAACTAGCTGATCAATTTGACATGTCCACACTAAATCATCCGTAACTTTTGATTTAGAGCACATAATGACAAGAAACCAATTCCCACGTTAAATTAGATCCATTTTCTATATTGGGACAAAATTGAGACAGACATAGATACGACAAAGTGTCAAACTAATCCAATCCATCCGAAACTGCGTGATGCCATGCATTATTTTTTATTTATAAGCTTTTACTCAATGAGCACCTATGATCAATTTAGAATGATCATTTTAACAAGCCGATCAACTTGTCATGTCAGCACTAAATTGTCCATAACTTTTGATTTATAGCTCAGAATGACACGAATCCAATGGCCACGTTAAGCTAGCTCAAGTTTCTCTATTGTAACAAAATTTGACAAAGAAATAGATACGACAAAGCGTCAAAGTAATCCAATATATACAAATAATGTGTGATGCCATGCATTATGCTTCATATCTAAGCGTTTAATCAATGAGCACCAATGGTCAGTTTAGAATTATCACTTTAGAATGATCACTTTAACTGGCGATCAACTTGAAATGTCCACAATAAATCGTCCGTACTTTTGATTTAGAGCTCAGAAACACACGAATCCAATGCCCCTGTTAAGCTAACTTAATTTTCTATATTGTTACAAAATTCGAGAATGAAATACATATGACAAAGCGTCCAAGTAATCCAATCTATCCAAAACTGTGTGTTGCTATACATTATGCTTCATTTATAAGCCTTTACTCAAAGAGCACCAATGATCAGTTTAGAATGATCACTTTTAGTAGCCGATCAACTTGACATGTCCGCACTAAATTGGTCGTAACTTCTGATTCAGAGCTCAGAAAATACATGAATCAAATGCGCACGTTAAACTAGCTTAACTTTCTATATTTTGAAAACATTTGAAACAAAAATAGAGATGGCAAAGCGTCCAAGTAATCCAATCTATCCCAAAATGCATGATACCATGCTTTATGCTTCATTTATAAGCCTTTACTTAATGAGCACCAATGATCAGTGAATGTTCACTTTAACTGGCCGATCTGACATGTCCGCACTAAATCGTCTGTAACTTTTGATTTAGAGCTCTGAAACATACGAATCCAATGTCCACGTTAATCTAGCTCAATTTTCAATATTGTTACAAAAATTGAGACTGAAATAGATACGACAACGCATCCCACTAATCCAATCTATTGAAAATTGTGTGATGCCATGCATTATGCTTCATTTATAAGCCTTTATTCAATGAGCACCAATGATCAGTTTAGAATGATCATTTTAACTGGCCGATCAATTTGTCATGTCTGCACTAAATGGTCCATGACTTTTCATTTATAGCTCCGAATGACACGAATCCAATGCCCACATTAAGCTACTTCAGTTTTTTATATTTTGACAAAATTTGAATTAGAACTAGATAAAAAAAAGCGTCCAATTATTCCAAACTATCCCGAACTGCGTGTTGCCATGGATTATGTTTCATTTAGAAGCCTTTACTCAATGAGCACAAATGATCAGTTAAGAATTATCACTTTAACTGGCCAATCAACTTGACATGTCCGCACGAAAACGTCCGTCACTTTTGATTTAAAGCTCCGAATGACATGAATCCAATGCCCATATTAATCTAGTTCAATTTTCTATATTGTGACAAAATATGAAGCAGAATTAGATATGAAAAATCGTCCAAATAATCTAATCTATCCCATACTATGTGATGCCATGCATTATGCTTTATTTATAACCTTTTACTCAATGAGCACCAATGATCAGTTTAGAATTATCACTTTAACTGGCCGATCAATTTGATATTTCCGTACTAAATCGTCTGTAACATTTCATTTAGATCTCAGAAACACACGAATCCAATGCCCACGTTAAGCTAGCTCAATCTTCTATATTGTAACCAAATTTTAGATAGAAATAGGTACGACAAAGCATCCAAGTAATCCAATCTATCCAATCTACTTGATTCCATGCTTTATGCTTCATTTATAAGCCTTTACTCAATGAGCAACAATGATCAGTTTAGAATAATCATATTAACTATCCGATAACCTTGACATGTCTGCAGTAAATTGTCTGTAACTCTTAATTTTGAGCTCAAAATGAAAAGAATCCAATGCCCATGTTAAGCTAGATAAATTTTCTATACGTTGACATATTTTGAGACAAAAGTAAGGACGACAAATCATCCAAGTAATCTATTCTATCCCAAACTGCGTGATGCAATGCTTCATGTTTCGTTTATAAGACTTTACTTAATGAGCACCAATGCTCAGTTTAGAATGATCACTTTAATTGGCCGATCAACTTGACATGTCCGCACTAAATCGTCCGTAACTTTTGATTTAGAGCTCAGAATGACATGAAACCAATGCCCACGTTAATCTAGCTCAATTTTCTATACTGTGACAAAATTTGAGACAGAAATATATCAAAGCATCCAAATAATCCAATCCATCCCAAACTGCGTGATGCCATGCATTATTTTTTATTTATGGGCTTTTACTCAATGAGCACCTATGATCAATTTAGAATGATCAATTTAACTGGCCGATCAACTTGTCATGTTTGCACTAAATTGTCCATTACTTTTGATTAATAGCTTAGAATGACACGAATCCAATGGCCAGGTTAAACTAGCTCAATTTTCTATATTGGAACAAAATTTGAGACAGAAATAGATACGACAAATCATCCAAGTATTCCATTATATCCAAAAACTGTGTGATGCCATCCATTATGCATCATATCTAAGCCTTTACTCAATGAGCACCAATTCTCAGTTTAGAATGATCACTTTAACTGGCCGATCAACTTGACATATCAACAATTAATCGTCCGTAACTTTTGTTTTATAGCTCAGAAACACACGAATCTAATGCCCACGTTCAGCTCGCTCAGTTTTCTATATTGGAACAAAATTTGAGAGAGAAATAGATTCGACATGGCGTCAAAATAATTCAATCTCTCCAAAACTATGTGATGCCATGTATTATGCTTCATTTATAAGCCTTTACTCAATGAGCACCAATGATCAGTTTAGAATGATCACTTTAATTGGCCGATCAACTTGAAATGTCTGCACCTAATCGTCCGTCTCTTTTGATTTATAGCTCAGAATGACACGAATCCAATGCCCACATTAAGCTAGTTCAATTTTCTATATTGTACCAAAATTTGAGACCGAACTAGATACGACAAATTATCCATGTAATCCAATCTATTCGGAACTGCGTGATGCCATGCAGTATGCTTTATTTATAAGCCTTTTCTTAATGAGCACCAATGATCAATTTAGAATATTCATATAAAGTGGCCGATCAACTTGACATATCCACACTAAATTGTTTGTAACTTTTGATTTAGAGTTCAGAATGACACGAATCCAATGCTCATGTTAAGCAAGCTCAATTTTATATATTTTGAAAAAAATTTGAGACACAAATAGAGACGACAAGGCGTCCAAGTACTCCAATCTATCCAATTTACTTGATGCCATGTTGTATGCTTCATTTATAACCCTTTACTCTATGAGCACCATTGATCAGTTTGGAATGATTATTTTAACTTGCCGATCAACTTGATATGTCTGCACTAAATCATCCGTAACTTTTGATTCTGAGCTCCGAAACACACGAATCAAATGCCCACGTTAAGGTAGCTCAATTTTCCATATTGAAACAAAATTTGAGACATAAATAGATATGACAAAGTGTCCAAGTAATCCAATCTATTGAAAACTGTGTGATGCCATGCATTATGTTTCATTTATAAGCCATTACTCAATGAGCACCAATGATCAGTTTCGAATGATCATTTTAACTGGTCGATCAACTTGTCATGTCCGCACTAAATTGTCCAAAAAGTTTCATTTATAGCTCTGAATGACACGAATCCAATGCCCAAACTGCGTGATTGTGACAAAATTTGAAAACAATTTCATTCAGCTAGTTCAGTTTTCTATATTGTGAAAACATTTGAAACTAATCCAATCTATCCCAAACTGCGTGATGTCATGAATTATGCTTCATTTATAATGATCACTTTAATTGGCTGATCAACTTAACATGTCCGCACTAAATCGTCCATAACTTTTGATTTAGAGTTTAGAAACTCACAAATCCAATGCCTACATTAAGCCAGCTCAATTTTCTATATTTTTTACAAAATTTGAGACACAAATAGAGACGACAAAGCGTCTATGTAATCCAATCTATCCAAAAATTTATGATGTCATGCAATATGCTTCATTTATAAGCCTTTACTCAATGAGCACCAATGATCTGCTTAGAATAATCACTTTATTTGGCCGATCAACTTGACATTTGTGCACTAAATCGTTAGTAACTTTTGATTTATAGCTCAGAATGGCACGAATCCAATGCCCACATTAAGGTAGTTCAATTTTCTATATTGTGACAAAATTTGAGACAGAAAAAGATACTACTATGCGCCCAAGTAATCCAATCTACCCCAAACTGCGTGATGTCATGCATTATGTTTCATTTATAATCTTTTAATCAATGAGCACCAATGATCAGTTTATAGTAATCATATTAACTTGCCGATAAACTTGACATGTCCACACTAAATTGCCCGAAAGTTTTGATTTAGAGCTCAAAATGACACGAATCCAATGCCCACGTTGTGCAAGCTCAATTTTCTATATTTTAACAGAAGTTGAGACAGAAATAGAGATGAAAAAGCGTCCAAGTAATCCAATCTATCCACACTACTTGATGTCATGCTTTATGCTTCATTTATAAGCCTTTACATAATGAACACCAATGATCTGTTTAGAATGATCACTTTAAATCCCACTCAACTTGACATATCCGCACTAAATTGTCCATAACTTTTGATTTAGAGCTCCGAATGACACAAATCCAATGCCCACGTTAAACTAGCTCAATTTTCTATATTGTGCAAAATTTAAGACAGAAATACTTACGACAAAGCGTCCAAGTAATCCGATCTATCCAAAACAATGTGATGCCATGCATTATCCTTCATTTATAAGCCTTTACTCAATGAGCACCAAGAATCAGTTTAGAATGATCACTTTAACTCGCCGATAACCTTGATATGTCCTCTTTAAATCATCAGTTTAGAATGATCACTTTAACTGGCTGATCAACTTATCATGTCTACAATAAATTGTCCATAAATTTTGATTTATAATTCAGAATGACACGAATCCAATGTCCAATTGAGCCTGTTCAATTTTCAATATGTTGGCAGAATTTGAGACATAACTAGATACAACAAAGCGTCCAAGTAATCCAATCTATCCCAAACAGCGTGAGGCCATGCCTTATGATTCATTTATAAGCCTTTACTTAATGAGCACCTATGATCATTTTAGAATGTTCATTTTAACAGGTCGATCAACTTGACATGTCTGCAATAAATCGTCTACAACTTTTGATTTAGAGCTTAGAATGACACGATTCCAATGCCCACGTTAAGCTGGCTCAATTTTCCATATTTTGACAAAATTTTAGAAAGAAATTGTGACGACAAAACATACAAGTAATCCAATCTATCCCAAACTGCGTGATGCCAAGCTTTATGCTTCATTTATAACTTTTACTTAATGAGCACCAATGATCAGTTTAGAATGATCACTTTAATTGGCCGATCAACATGACATGTCTGCACTAAATAGCCCATAACTTTTGATTTAGTGATTAGAAACACACGAATCCAATGCCCACATTAAGCTACCTCAATTTTGTATAGTGCAACAAAATTTGGGACAGAAATAGATACGATAAAGCATCTAAGTAATCCAATATATCCAAAACTATGTGATGCATGGATTATGCTTCATTTATAAGCCTTTACTCAATGAGCACAAATGATCAGCTTAGAATGATCACTTTAACTGGCCAATCAACTTGACATATCCGCCCTAAATCAGGCGTAACTTTTGATTTAGAGCTTATAATGACTCAAATCCAATGCCGATGTTAAGCTAGCTCAATTTTCTATTATGTGACAAAATTTGAGACAGAAATAAATACGAAAAATTGTCCAAGTAATCCAATCCATCCCAAACTGCGTGACACCATGCATTATTCTTTATTTATAAGCTCTTACTCAATGAGCAACAATGATTAGATTAGAATGATCATTTTAACTGGCCGATGAACTTGACATGGCCGCACTAAATCGTCTATAACTTTTGATTTAGAGCTCAGAATGACAGGAATCCAGTGCCCACGTTAAGCTAGCTCAATTTTTTATATTTTATCAAAATTTGAGACAGAATTAGAGATGACAAAGCATCCAAGTAATCCAATCTATCCCAAACTGCGTGATGCCATGCTTTATGCTTCATTTATAAGCCTTTACTTAATATGCACCGATGATCAGTTTAGAATGATCATTTTAGCTCGCCAATCAACTTGACATTTCCGCACCAAATCATCTGTAAATTTTGATTTAAAGCTTATAATCACACGAATCCAATGCCTACTTTAAGCTAGCTCAATTTTCTATAGTGTAACAAAATTTTAGACATAAATAGATACGACAAAGCGTCCAAGTAATCCAATCTATACATAACTGTGTGATGCCATGCATTATGCTTCATTTATAAGCCTTTACTCAATGAGCACCAATGATCAGTTTAGAATGATTACTTTAACTGGCCGATCAACTTGACATGTCCGCACTAAATTGTCCGTAACTTTTGAAATAGAGCTCAGAATGACACGAATCCAATGCCCTTGTTTATGCAAACCTCCCGAGGAATGCACGTTGAGATAGGCTTTGCAATAGAATGAATCAAAATTCAATATGTTCAAAGGTTTTGGATTGAAGGGTCACACAGTAGTTGTGGAAAGACTACTGATTTACCTAAGATAGTAGCTTAGATGTTACACACTAAGGCTACTAAATGTTGACTGAAGGATATTACACACCAACAATCAGAGTAAGAAAAAAATCACTCCCAAACTTAAGGAAAGAAGCAATTTTTATTTGAAAAGTTGAATGATGAAGTTTACAATTGAATGCCCCTATTCATACTGTTAGGAGACGAAAATAGGAGGAGCCTACAACATTGAAATGGTTGAATTTACAAGCGAAGATTTGACCAAAGATCTTGACTTTATTATCTCTTATTTTGACTATGAATATAGACACTTCCCCCCCCCCCCCTTGATGACGTCGATTTGGACCATTTTTAAGTGAAATCCTTTTGATTTTAAGAAACAAATTAGGCTTGTGGTAATGTGATTCATTTTCCTCATTAAAAACCTTACCAAGAAAACCCAATAGGAGAAAACTTGGATAAGGGAAAAAGAGTACAAATGGATCACATATCCATTTGTATGCTATCTTGAGCTTGTACTAAAATCAGAGTGCTTTTAGGCGCTTCTCTATCCAAGGCCAAGTGAATTTGTTGTGCATTCTCCTTGTTGAGCATGCTGCTGATTGCATCTTTGAGTTTATTGGCCTTGGCTCGGGTTAATGGTCCAGCTGGTAGTGCAAGAGCTTCTTCATGTTCCACTTGTTCATTCCTAGCCATGAGCTTCTCCTTTTGTGTGCTTTTCATGCTCGTATCATCCCCCTCCTCTTGAAAAGGATTTTACCTCAAATATGGTTCATCTGCAATGAAAGGCACAAGATCATAAACACTGAAGCTTGAACTCACATTATATTGACCTTCAAGATCAATTTTGTAGGCATTGTTTCTGATCTTCTGAACTATCTTGAAAGGTCCATAAATTCTAGGCATAAGTTTGGATTACGTTTCAGCTGGAAATCTTTCTTTCCTAGATATGAGAAAGTATCCAAGTAATCGAATCCATACCAAACTTCGTGATATCATGCACTATTTTTCATTTACAATCTTTCACTCAATTAGCACCAATTATCAGTTTAGAATGATCATTTTAACTGGCCGATCAACTAGAAATGTCCGCTCTAAATCTTCCACAATAAATCGTCTGCAACTTTTGATTGAGCTAGTTCAATTTTCTATATTGTGACAAAATTTGAGACAGAACTAGATACGACAAAGCATCCAAGTAATCCAATATATCCCAAAATGTGTGATTCCATGCATTATTCTTCATTTATGAGCCTTTACTCAATCACCAGCAATGATCAGTTTAAAATGATCACTTTAACTGGCTGATCAACTTGACATGTTCGCACTAAATAGTCTGTAACTTTTGATTTATAGCTCAGAAACACATGAACCAAATGCCCAAGTTAAGTTAGCTCAATTTTCTATATTGTGACAAAATTTGAGACAGAAATAGATAAGACAAAGTGCCCAAGCAATCGAATCGTTCCCAAACTGTATGATGCCATGCATTATTTTTCATTTATAAGCTTTTACTTAATAAGCACCATGATCAGTTTAGAATGATCATTTTAAGTGGTCAATCAACTTGTCATGTCTTCACTAAATCATCCATGACTTTTGATTTATAGCTCAGAATGGCACGAATCAAATGCCCACATTAAACTAGTTCAATTTTCTATATTGTGAAAAAATTTGAAACAGAATTGGATAAGACAAAGCATCAAGGTAATCAAGTCTATCCCAACATGTGTTATGCCATGCTTTATGCCTCATTTATAAGCCTTTACTTAATGAGCACCAATGATCAGTTTAGATTGATAATTTTAACTCACAGATCAACTTGACATGTCCACACTAAATCATCCAAAACTTTTGATTCAGAGCTCAGAAAAAAACGAATCCAATGCCCACGTCAAGTTAGTTCAAATTTATATAGTGTATCAAAATTTGAGACAGAAATAGATAGGACAAAGCATCCAACTAATCGAATCTATCCCAAACTGCGTGACGCCATGCATTATTTTCATTCATAAGCTTTTACTCAATGAGCGCCAACATTAAGCTAGTTCAATTTTGTATACTGTGAATGAATTTGAGACATAACTAGATACGACAAAGCGTCCAAGTAATCCTATCTATTCCAAACTGTGTCTTGGCATGCATTATGCTTTATTTATGAGCTTTTAGGCAATCACTAGCAATGATGAGTTTAAAATGATCACTTTAACTGGCCGATCAATTTCACATGTTCGCACTAAATCTTCAGTAACTTTTGATGTAGAGCTCAGAAACACACGATTAAATAGCCCACGTCAAGTTAGCTCAATTTTCTATATTATGACCAAATTTGAGACAGAAATAGATAACACAAAGCACCCAAGTAATCCAATCCTTCCAAAACTGCGTGATGCCATGCATTATTTTTCATTTATAAGCTTTTACTTAATAAGCACCAATGATTAGTTTAGAATGATCATTTTAAGTGGCCGATCAACTTGTCATGGCTTCACTAAATCGTCCATAACTTATGATTTATAGCCCAGAATGGCACAAATCCAATGCCCACATTAAGCTAGTTCAATTTTCTAAATTGTGAAAACAATTTGAAACAGAACTAGATATGACACATCAAAGTAATCAAGTCTATCCCAAACTGCGTGATGCAATGCTTTATGCCTCATTTATAAGCCATTACTTAATGAGCACCAATGGTCAGTTTATAATGATAATTTTAACTCCCCAATCAACTTGACATATCTGCACTAAATTGTCCAAAACTTTTTATTTAGAGCTCAGAAACACAGGAATCCAATACCCACATTAGGTTAGCTCAAATTTCTATAGTGTATCAAAATTTGAGACAGAAATAGATACGACCAAGCGTCCAACTAATCAAATCAATCACAAACTGCGTGATGCTATGCATTATTTTCATTCATAAGGTTTTACTCAATGAGCACCAATGATCAGTTTATAATGATCATTTTAACTGGCCGATCAACTTCACATGTCCGCACTAAATTTTCCGCACTAAATCATGTGTAACTTTTGATTTAGAGCTTAGTAACACACGAATCCAATGCCCACGTTAAGCTAGCTCAATTTTCTATAATGTAACAAAATTTGAAAGAGAAATAGATACAAAAAATCGACCAAGTAATCCAGTCTATCCAAAAGTTGGAGATGCTATGCATTATACTTCATTTATAAACATTTACTCAATCAACCCCAATGATCAGTTTAAAATGATCACTTTCATTGGCCGATCAACTTGACATGTCCGCACTAATGTATCCGTAACTTTTGATTTAGAGCTAACAATGACACGAATCCAATGCCCATGATAAGCAAACTTAATTTTCTATATTTTGACAAAATTTGATACACAAATAGAGATGACAAAGCGTCTAAGTAATCCAGTCAATCCCGCACAACGTGATGCCATGCATTATTTTTCATTTATAAGCTTTTACTAAATGAGCACCAACGATTAGTTTAGAATGATCATTTTAACTTGCTGATCAATTTGACATGTGTGCACTATATCGTCCATAACTTTTCATTTATAGCTAAGAATGACCCCAATCGAATGCCCACAATAAGCTATTTCAATTTTCTATATTGTGACAAAATTTGTGACAGAAATATATACGACAAAGCATCCAAGTAATCGAATCTATCCCAAACTGCGTGATGCCATGCATTATGCTTCATTTATAAACCTTTACTCAATCAGCAACAATGATCAATTTAGAATGATAACTTTAACTGGCCAATCAACTTTACATGTCCGAACTAAATCGTTTGTATCTTTTGATTTATAGCTCAGAAATACACGAATCAAATGCCCATGTTAACCTAGATCAATTTTCTATATTGTGACAATATTTTAGACAGAAATAGATACAACAAATTGTACAACTAATTCAATCCTTCCCAAACAGCGTGATTTCATGCATTATTTTTCATTTATAAGGTTTTACTGAATGAGCACTAATGATCAGTTTAGAAGAATCATTTTCATTGGCCGATCAAGTTGTCATGTATGCACTTAATCGTCCATAACTTTTCATTTATAGCTCAGAATGACACGAATTCAATGCCCACATTAAGCTAGTTTAATTTTCTATATTGTGACAAAACTTGAAATAGAACTACATATGAACAAAGCGTCCAAGTAATCCAGTCAATCCCAAACTGCGTAATGCCATGCATTATTCTTCGTTTAGAAGCTTTTACTCAATGAGCACCAACGATCAGTTTAGAATGATCATTTTAACTTGTCAATCAACTTGACATGCCTTCACTTTATCGTCCATTACTTTTCATTTGTAGCTAAGAATGACACGAATCAAATGCCCACATTAAGCTAGTTCAATTTTCTATATTTTGATAAAATTTGAGACTGAACTAGATATAACAAAACGTCCAAGTAATCCAATCTATCCCAAACTGTGTGATGCCATGCATTATGTTTCATTTATAAGCCTTTACTCAATCAGCAGCAATGATCACTTTAGAATGCACTTTAACTGGTCGATCAACTTGAAATGTTCGCTCTAAATCGTCCATAACTTTTGATTTATAGCTAGGAATGACACAAATCAAATGCCCACGTTAACCTAGTTTCATTTTCTATATTGTGACAAAATTTGAAACATAACTACATACGACAAAGCGTCAAAGTAATCAAGTCTATCCCAAACTGCGTGATGTCATGCTTTATGCCACATTTACAAGCCTTTACTTAATGAGCACTAATGATCAGTTTAGACTTATCATTTTAACTCGCCGATCAACTTGACATGTCCACACTAAAACACCTATAACTATTGATTTAGGGCTCCGAAACACATGCATTCAATGCCCACGTTAAGCTAGCTCAATTTTCTATAGGGTAACAAAATTTGACAGAAAAATAGATACCATAAAGTGTCCAAGTAGTCCAATCTATCCACTACTTGAGTCATGCATTATTTTTCATTTATAAGCTTTTACTCAATGTGCACCAACGATCAGAGTTTAGAATGATCATTTTAACTGGTCGATCACCTTGATATGTCTTCACTATATAATCTATAACTTTTTACTAATAGCTCAGAATGACAACATCAATTGCCCACATTAAGCTAGTTCAATTTTCTATATTGTTACAAAATTTGAGACGGAACTAGATACGACAAAGTGTCCAAGTAATCCGATCTATCCGAAATTGCATGATGCCATGCATTATGCTTCATTTATAAGCCTTTACTCAATGAGCAATAATGAACAGTTTAGAATGATCACTTTGACTGGTCGATCAACTTGACATTTCCATACTAAATCGTCCGTAACTTTTGATTTAGAGATTAGAATAACACGAATAAATGCCCACGTTAACCTAACTCAATTTTTTATATTGCGACAAAATTTAAAAACAAATAGATATGACAAAGCATTCAAGTAATCTAGTCCATCCCAAATAGCGTGATGCCATGCATTTTTCTTCGTTTTTAGCGTTTACACGATGAGCACCAATAATAAGTTTAGAATAATCATTTTAACTATACAATCAATTTGACATGTCTTCACTAAATCGTCCATAAATTTTGATTTGTAACTCAGAATGACACGAATCCGATGCCCACAATAAGCTAGTTAAAGTTTCTATATTGTGACAAAATTTGAGACCGAACAAGATATGACAAAGCGTCCAAGTAATCCAGTCCATCCCAAACTGCGTGACGCCATACATTATTCTTCATTTATAAGCTTTTACTCAATGAGCACTAACGATCAGTTTATAATGATCATTTTAACTGGCCGATGAACTGACACGTTAACCTACCTCAATTTTTTATATTGTAACAAAATTTGAGGCAGAAATAGATACGACAAAGCATCTAAGTAATCCAATTTATCCAAAACTATGTGATGTCATGTGTTATGCTTCCTTTATAATCCTTTACTTAGTGAGCACCAACGATCTGTTAGGAATGATCACTTTAACTGGCCACTCAACTTGACATGTTCGCACTAAATTATCCGTAACTTTTGATTTGGAGCTTAGAGTGACACAAATCCAATGCCCACGTTAAGCTAGCAAAATTTTCTATATTGTATAAAATTTGAGATAGAAATAGATACGACAAAGTGTCCAAGTAATCCAATATATCCAAAACCGTGTGATGTCATGCATTATGCTTCATATATAAGCCTTTACTTAATGAGAATGATTGATCGGTTTAGAATGATCACTTTAACTGGCCGATCATCGTGACATGTCCGTACTAAATCATTTGTAACTTTTGATTTAGAGCTCAGAATGACACGAATCCAATGCCCATGTTAAGCTAGCTAAATTTTCTATATTGTAACAAAATTTGAGACAGAAATAGATATGAAAAAGCGTCCAAGTAATCTGATGGGGACATCAGGTCGTATGGCCGGCCAGGAGACCAGACTGGCCGACCAGGGAGCTTGCCCGAGACAGCCGGGCCATTTGACACATCTGCCGGCCCAAGCAGTACCGCCGGTCCTTCGACCAGCTGGGCCGGACCGACCAACAATGCTGGCGGAGAGGCCCAAACCTTCGGCCCAACTGGTGGCGACGTGGATAACACCGCTGGTCCAATTGGTGATGCCACCGGCTCCGGAATCAACTTGGCCGGCTCAGATGACATTTCGGCCAGTACCTCGCACAGTCCAGCCGGTACAGCCGATCCAGCCGATTGCACCACCATTTCCACATCTACACAAGGAGACTCGGACCAGATAAGCTACCAGCTTCAGGACATGCATCTAGAGGAAGTCTCTACATCAGTGGTGCCACCAGGAGCAATGACAAGGAGCAGATCAAGGGCGCTCTTTCACAAATTCAGCTTGTGGGTCAACAAGCTCCTAGAAGATGATCGACAAGGGACATTGGGCCAGAAGTGCAAAGGAGAGTCCAAAGGCTTCATAACAATGCAAGGGACTTCAGAGACTTGGGCTTTAGTGGCAAGAGAGGTCAGGGCCCAAAGATTCTTAACCCTACTCCAAGTCGAAGACTAGGAGCAAGGCGCGTGCATGCCACAAGGACGGCCACCTTCCATTTCTTGGCCGTGAGGTAAGAAAGGTAAGTTTTCAAATTAGATATTTGCCTCTTTCAGTTTTGCAGGGTACAATTTAGATTATTTACATTTTTTGAGTCAAAGACATTTTAGGAATACGTCCTTTTCGGTTATGCACTTTTGTAAGTTTTCCATTTGTGCACTTTAGTAAATTTTCCATTTGTGCACTTTTGTAAGTCTTCCATTTCTTTTCTTGAGTCTACCCTAGAAGGTCAAGCTGTCGAGCACATTAATAAGACCCCTTCCAGCATTGTAGTTCGAAAACCTTTTTGATAATTAATAAAAATTGAATTTTCTTTCTACAAGTTATTCTCTCAAGAGACTTGTGCGCTTAGAACCTAGTTGAGACCAGCCCTCCTAGGTCTAAGTTTGTGATTTATCATGAGGTTCATCACCCCTCGTGTGGTTCACTTCACCCCCCCCCCATCCAATACCAATCAGAAAACCCTTATCCAGAAGTTTAAGGTCGAGTTTCTCACCTAAACTTCTCCAAACAGCCCACGCGCATATAGCCTTGAATCGAGGCTTGTATCATTTTGGTATCAGAGCTTAAATCTCCTAAACCAGGTCGTTTCTATCCTTTAATTAGTTTTGTTTCTAGTTCTTGCATTAGTTTAAGTCGCATTGAAGAAAAATAAAAAAAATAACAGCAAACTCAAACCGAGTGCATCTAGCTTCTACGTGCATCACTAGGGCTTAGATTCATTCTTGCATTGCAATTTTCGACTTTCCTTTTTGCTTAAATGATATTTCCATTATTATTAAGTTAAATTAAAAAGAAATGAAAAAGAAAATAGGAAAAACACCAAAAGAAGTCGACCAAGACAGCTAGCACTAGTTGTTAGAAAGTTTCCATTTTTTTCAAATCTTCCATTTTTTCGAATTTCCTTCTTCCCAGTTTTTCATTTTTCATTTTTTCCAATTATTCTATATAAGGAACCCTCCTAATCGATTCTAGGAGCAGAGTAACTTGTTCCTTTATTTTGTAGTACTCAATGGCAGAAGAAAATCGAGATGCAGCCGAGGCCATGATGGCCATGTTCACCACCCTCCAAACGCAACTCGCATCAATCGGCGAGAGGTTGGAGCGTGTGGAGAGGCCTGTGAGATTCCAGGCCATAAGGCACGTGAGGGCTGAGCAAGACCGTGCTGAGAGTTCTGAGCACCCTAGGACACAGCACGAACAGGAGGAGCCCCAGCCGGATGGAGATGAGGACGCACAGCCTCATGACCATCACCCTAGGCCGAGAGGACCTCCACAGCGACCAGAAGCAGAAGGCGATGGCTTCGAGCCATATGGTCATCACCAGAGACCACGAATGCCTCCCAGACATAATGAGGATGGAGATGAATACGCCTACAACCGGGTAACTCATCCTGATGTCAAATTAACACCTCCTACTTTCGCAGGAAAAGTAGACCCCAAAGCCTATCTTGATTGGGAGAGGAGGATGGATCACATCTTCGATCACTACAACCAACCAGGCCATAGGAGAGTCTCCATGGAAGTAGCACAACTCACGGACAATGCCCACATCTGGTGGGATCGTGAGGTGTCTGACCGAAGGAAGAAAAGATTGAGGCCCGTAGACTCGTGGGTCGACATGAAAGATCTCATGAGACAAAGGTTTGTTCCACCTTATTTTCATAGAGACTTGCAACGACGTTTTCGTACTCTTAAGCAGGGCACCAGATCGGTAGAGGAGTACTATGAAGAGTTTGAGAGGCTAATGAACAGGCTGGAGCTCAATGACGATGAGGAGGCTTTGATGGCACAGTTCTTGGATGGACTACAAGAAAGAATCAGCCACAAGGTTGAAAGGCAAATCTACAATGACTTCAAGGACCTGTTCCACCTATCTGTCCAGGCTGAGCAGCACATCAAGCGTAAGAGCCAAGACATCCACAGCAAGCCTAAGACGCCTTGGGCACCAAGCAATATCCCCAAGCCCGTTAGACAAAGGCAAGAGCATAGAGATTGAGTCACGGTTCAAGAGCAAGCCTCCTGAGCCAACCCGTGACCAGAGAGAGCCTAGTAAGTCCTCTAACCTTCAAAGATCACGTGACATCACTTGTTTCAAGTGTAGGGGTTGTGGACACATCTCAAGGCAGTGCCCAAACAACCGGGTCATGCTGATTACGGAAGCTGGAGAGTATGAATCCCAAGATGAAGAGGACTATGAACAAGAACGAGAATACGGTGACATTGAGTACCCTGATGTGGGGGAAGTGCTGGTCACTAGACGCATTCTCAGTGCAATGGTGGATCCCTCAGAGACAATCCAAAGGGAGAACATCTTCCACAGCCGTTGCACCATCAAGGGCAAGGTATGTAACCTCATCATAGATGGTGGTTCTTGCACTAACGTTGCTAGCGCGTACATGGTTGATAAGCTAGGTCTAGAGAAGACAAGGCACCCTCGACCGTATTGACTGAGGTGGATTGATGACAAAGTGGAGATCAAGATCCATGAGCAAGTCACTGTGCCATTCAGTGTGGGCAAGTACCAAGACCAGGTAGTGTGCGACGTGGTGCCAATGCAAGCTGGCCATCTTCTGCTAGGAAGGCCATGGCAGTTTGACAAGGAGACCAAGCATGATGGCCGAACCAATCTCTACACTTTTTTGCATGACAAAAGAAAGGTCAGCCTAGCTCCTCTCACACCTGCCCAGGTACATGAGCTTCAACAGCAAATGAGTAAGGAAAAGAAGCTCATTAAATCTAACTTTCTCATTCAACCGAGTCATGTCCGGAGAGCTTTAGCCTCGAAGGATTTAGTGCTACTAATGGTTTTCAAAAAAGTTTTGAATGTAGAGAAAGAACAGGTAAAGCTACCTCCTGAAGTAGCAGCTCTCCTCAACAAATTCCAGGATTTCTTTCCTGAGGAGATACCAGCAGGCTTGCCTCCCCTACGCGGCATAGAGCATCAGAGCAACGTCGTGCCCGGAGCAGCCCTGCCGAACCGACCAGCCTACCGGATGAGTCGAAAGGAGTCTAAGGAACTTGAGAAGCAAGTCAAGGAGCTCCTGGAGAAAGGCTATGTTCGAGAGATCCTCAGTCCAAGTGCTGTACCCGTGCTGCTAGTGCCCAAGAAGGATGGGACTTGGCGAATGTGTGTGGACTGCCGAGCAATCCACAACATCACAGTTATGTACCGGCATCCGATACCACGGCTGGATGACATGCTATATGAGCTGAGTGGAGCCACGGTCTTCTCCAAGATAGACCTCAAGAGTGAATACCACCAGGTCAGGAGGAAGGAAGGTGATGAGTGGAAGACTGCTTTCAAGACAAAGCAAGGGCTCTACGAGTGGACAGTCATGCCATTCGGCTTGACCAATGCCCCAAGCACCTTCATGCGCCTTATGAACCAGGTTCTTAGGGCGTACATCAGTAAGTTCGTTGTAGTTTACTTTGACGATATTTTAGTTTACAGTAAATGCTTAAGGGATCACCTCACACATCCTGAGTTGGTGCTTAAAACCCTTCGACAAGAAGAGCTTTATGCCAATGTCAAGAAGTGCATCTTTTGTACTGATAAACTTGTCTTCTTAGGTTTTGTTGTAAGTTCACAGGGCTTACAGGTTGATGAAGAGAAGACTGGAGCCATACAAGAATGGCCAACACCGAGCAACATCAGCCAAGTGGGGAGTTTCCACAGTCTGGCCAGCTTCTACAGAACATTCATGCCCAACTTCAGCAGTATTGCCTTACCATTGATGGCAGTAGTGAAGAAGAACGTGAGATTCAGCTGGGGAGAAGCTCAGGAGAAGGCAGTCCAGGCCTTGAAGGACAGCCTTACGCATGCACCAGTACTAGTCTTGCTCGACCTCAACAAGACATTTGAAATGGAGTGTGATGCCTCTGGATAGGCATAGGAGTGGTGCTGACTCAGGGAGGAAGGCCAGTGGCATACTTCAGTGAGAAGCTAGGTGGTGCCTCACTGAACTACCCCACTTACGACAAGCAGCTTTATGCCCTAGTCCGAGCATTGGAGACTTGGCAGCATTACTTGCTGTCCAAGGAGTTTGTGATCCACACTGATCACGAGACTCTCTAACACCTCAGATGGCAAACCAAGCTCAAGAGGAGACATGCCAGGTGGATGGAGTTCATAGAGACCTTCCCGGACGTCATCAAGTACAAGAAGGGCAAAGACAATGTGGTAGCCGATGCACTATCAAGGAGGTTTGCCTTGATATCCACCATGGAGGCAAAGGTCTTAGGGTTCGAGCACAACATGGACCTATATAAGGATGATCCTGACCTTGCTGAGAGCTACAAGGAGTGTGCCACATGAAGTCATGGCAAGTTCTACCTCCATGAGGGGTTCTTGTTCCGAGAGAGAAGGCTGTGCATACCACAAGGATCGTTACGGGAGCTTATCATCCGAGAAGCTCATGGAGGAGGACTCATGGGCCACTTTGGTGTCGACAAGACTCTAGCAGTGGTCAAGAACCACTTCTACTTGCCACACATCAAAAGGTCAGTAGAAGCCTATTGTGCAAGGTGCATCAGTTGCAAAAGGGCAAAGTCCCGAGTGCACCCTCACGGGTTGTATCTCCCTCTGCCCATACCTACACATCCATGGGTGATCATCTCAATGGATTTCGTTCTAGGTCTTCCAAGATCAACCACAGAGATGCAATCTTTGTAGTGGTGGACAGATTCTCCAAGATGGCACATTTCATTCCGTGTGCCAATGTTAATGATGCCATGCAAACAGCCGAGCTGTTCTTCAGGGAGATAGTACGGCTTCATGGAGTGCCAAGGACCATCGTGTCAGACAGGGACACCAAGTTCCTCACTCATTTCTGGAGGACCCTATGGAGGAATCTAGGCACGAAGCTGCTCTTCTCTACCACCTGTGATGGGGACATCATGTCGTATGTCCGGCCAGGAGACCAGACTGGCCAACCAGGAAGATTGCCCGAGACAGCCAGGCCAGTTGGCACGTCTGCCGGCCCAAGCGGTACCGTCGGACCCTCGACCAACAGGACCGGACCGATCAGCATTGCCGGCGGAGAGGCCCAAACCGCCGGCCCAACTGGTGGCGACGTGGATGACACCGCCGGTCTCATTGGTGACGCCGCCAACTCCGGGATCAACTTGGCCGGTCCAGAAAGCATTCCGGCTAGTACCTCGCACAGTCAAGCCGGTACAGCCGATCCAGCCGAGTACATGATCATTTCAAATTCTACACAAGGAGACTCAGACCAGATAAGCTACCAGCTTCAGGGCATGCATCTAGAGGAAGTCTCAACACCAGTGGTGCCACCAGGAGCAATGACAAGGAGCAGATCAAGAGCACTCTTCCACAAATTCAGCTTATTGGTCGACAAGCTCCTAGAGGATGATCGACAAAGGACAGTGGGCCAGAAGTGCAAAGAGGAGTCCAAAGGCTTCTCAAAAATGCAAGGGACTTCAGAGACTTGGGCTTTAGTGGCAAGAGAGGTCAGGGCCCAAAGATTCCTAACCCTACTCCAAGTCGAAGACTAGGAGCAAGGCGCGTGCATGCCACAAGGACGGCCACCTTCCATTTCTTGGCCGTGAGGTAAGAAAGATAAGTTTTCAATTCAAATATTTGCCTCTTTCTGTTTTGCAGGGTAGGATTTAGATTGTTTACATTTTTTGAGTCAAAGACATTTTAGGAATAGGTCCTTTTTCGGTTATGCATTTTTGTACGTTTTCCATTTGTGCACTTTTGTAAATTTTCCTTTTCTTTCTTTGAGTCGACCCTAGAAGGTCAAACTGTTGAGCATATTAATAAGGCTCCTTCCAGCATTGTAGTTCGACAACCTTTTTGCTAATTAATAAAGATCGAATTTTCTTTCAACAAGTTATTCTCTGAAGAGACTTGTGCGCTTAGAACCTAGTTGAGACCAGCCTTCCTAGCTCTAAGTTTGTGATTTATCACAAGGTTCATCACCCCACGTGTGGTTCACTTCACTCTTCCGTCTTTTACCAACCAGAGATTCCCCATCCAGAAGCCTAAGGTTGAGTTTCTCACCTAATCTTCTCCAAACAGCCCACACGCATCCAAGCCTTGAATCGAGGCTTGTATCATTTTGGTATCAGAGCTTAAAGCTCCTAAACCAGGTTGTTTCTATCCTTTAGTTAGTTTTGTTTCTTGTTCTTGCATTAGTTTAAGTCGCATTCAAGAAAAATTAAAAAAAATATTAAACTCTAAACCGAGTGCATCTAGCTTCTACGTGTATCACTAGGGCTTAGATTCACTTTTGAATTACCATTTACGTTTTCCTTTTTGTTCAAATCATATTTCCATTATTTTTGGTTAAATTAAAAAGAAACAAAAACGAAAATGGGAAAAATACCAAAAGAATTCGAATTGGACAGCTAGCACAATTTGTAGGAAGTTTCCAATTTTCTAAACTTTCCATTTTTCAAGTTTTTTCCTTTTTTCAGATTTTTCCTTTTTGCAATTTTCAAATCCCCCGATAAAAGAAAACCTTCCTAATCAATTTAGGAGCAGCATAACTTGTCTTCTTTCTTTGTAGTACGCAATGGCATAAGAGAATAGAGAAGCAGCCGAAGCCATGATGGCCATGTTCACCACCCTCCAAACGCAACTCGCATCAATAGACAAGAGATTGGAGCGCGTGGAGAGGCCTGTGAGATTCCAGGCCATAAGGCACGTGAGAGCTGAGTAAGACCGTGCTGAGGGTCCTGAGCACCTTAAGACCGTGCCTCACTGAACTACACCACTTACGACAAGGAGCTTTATGCCCTGGTCCGAGCATTGGAGACTTGGCAGCATTACTTTCTGTCCAACGAGTTTGTGATCCACACTGATCACGAGACTCTCAAACACCTCCGAGGGCAAACCAATCTCAAGAGGAGACATGCCAGGTGGATGGAGTTAATAGACACCTTCCCGTACGTCATCAAGTACAAGAAGGGCAAAGACAATGTGGTAGCCGATGCACTATCAAGGAGGTTTGCCTTGATATCCACCATAGAGGCAAAGGTCCTAGGATTCGAGCACATCAAGGACCTATACAAGGATGACCCTGACTTTGCTGAGAGCTACAAGGAGTGTGGCACAGGGAGTCATGGCAAGTTTTGCATCCATGAGGGATTCTTGTTCCGAGAGAGAAGGATGTGCATACCACAAGGATCATTAAGGGAGCTTATCATCCGAGAAGCTCATTGAGGAGGACTCATGGGCCACTTTGGTGTCCACAATACCCTAGCAATGGTCAAGGAGCACTTCTACTGGCCACACATCAAAAGGTCTGTAGAAGCCCATTGTGCAAGGTGCATCACTTGCAAAAAGGCAAAGTCCCGAGTGCACCCTCACGGGTTGTATCTCCCACTGCCCATACCTACACATCCATGGCTGGACATCTCAATGGACTTCGTTCTAGGCCTGCCCTAGATGAACCACAAGGACGAAATCTTTGTAGTGGTGGACAGATTCTCCAAGATGGCACACTTCATTCCGTGTGCCAATGTCAATGATGCCACGCAAACAGCCGAGCTGTTTTTCAGGGAGATAGTACGGCTTCATGGAGTGCCAAGGACCATCGTGTCAGACAGGCACACCAAGTTCCTCAGTCATTTCTGGAGGACCCTTTGGAGGAAGCTAGGCACGAAGCTACTCTTCTCTACCACATGCCATCCTCAAACCGGTGGCCAAACTGAAGTTGTCAACCGGACACTATCAACTCTTCTCAGGACTACACTAGGGAAGAACCTCAAGACTTGGGTGGAGTGCCTGCCATTCATAGAGTTCGCTTACAACCGAGCCGTGCACTCAACAACCAAGAAGACACCATTTGAAGTAGTATACGACTTCAACCCTCTCACCCTGTTGGAGCAAACGCCACTTCCACCAGCAGAAATAACCAACCTCAACGGAGCATCCAAGGCAGAGTTCATAAGGAAGTTACATCAAAAGGTAGCAGAGAACTTGGAGAAGAGGACCGGGCAGTACATGACTCATGCTAACAAGGGAAGAAAGGAGGTTATCTTTTAACCAGGCGATTGGATGTGGCTACACCTATGGCAGGAGAGGTTCCCCAACCTACGGAGTTCCAAGCTAGCACCAAGAGGAGATGGACCATTCAGAGTGCTGGAGAGGATCAACAACAATGCCTACCAGATTGAGCACCTAGGTGAGTTTAATGTGTCCAACACGTTCAACGTACCTGACTTAGCCCCTTTCCATGCAGATGAACCAGTTTTGAGGTCAAAACCTACTAAAGAGGGAGGGGATGATGGGGACATCAGGTTGTATGTCCGGCTAGGAGACCAGCCTGGCCGACCAAGAAGCTTGCCCGAGACAGCCGGGCCATTTGGCACGTCTGCCGGCCCAAGCGGTACTGCCGGACCCTCGACCAATAGGACCGGACCGATCAGCATTGCCGGCGGAGAGGTCCAGACCTCTGGCCCAACTGGTGGCAACGTGGATGACACCGCCGGTCTCATTGGTGACGCCGCCGACTCCGGGATCAACTTGGCCGGTCCAGAAAGCATTCCGGCCAGTACCTCGCACCGTCCAGCCAGTACAGCCGATCCAGCCGAGTACACGAGCATTTCAACTTCTACACAAGGAGACTCGGACCAGATAAGCTACCAGCTTCAGGACATGCATCTAGAGGAACTCTCAACACCAGTGGTGCCATCAGGAGCAATGACAAGGAGCAGATCAAGAGCACTCCTCCACAAATTCAGCTTATGGATCGACAAGCTCCTAGAGGATGATCGACAAGCTCCTAGAGGATGATCGACAAAGGACAGTGGGCCAAAAGTGCAAAGAGGAGTCCAAAGGTTTCTCAACAATGCAAGGGACTTCAGAGACTTGGGCTTTAGTGGCAAGAGAGGTCAGGGCCTAAAGATTCCTAATCCTACTCCAAGTCGAAGACTAGGAGCAAGGCGCGTGCATGCCACTAGGATGGCCACCTTCCATTTCTTGGGCGTGAGGTAAGAAAGGTAAGTTTTCAATTCGAATATTTGCCTCTTTCTGTTTTGCAGGGTAGGATATATATTGTTTACATTTTTTTAGTCAAAGATATTTTAGGAATAGGTCCTTTTTCGGTTATGCACTTTTGTACGTTTTCCATTTGTGCACTTTAATAAATTTTCCTTTTCTTTCTTTGAGTCGACCCTAGAAGGTCAAGCTGTCGAGCATATTAATAAGGCTCCTTCCAGCACTGTAGTTCGACAACCTTTTTGCTAATTAATAAAGATCGAATTTTCTTTCAACAAGTTATTCTCTCAAGAGACTTGTGCGCTTAGAACCTAGTTGAGACCACCCTTCTAGCTCTAAGTTTGTGATTTATCACGAGGTTCATCACCCCTCGTGTGGTTCACTTCACCCTTCCATCTTTTACCAACCACAGAACCCCCATCCAGAAGCCTAAGGTTTAGTTTCTCACCTAATCTTCTCCAAACAGCCCACGCGCATCCAAGCCTTGGATCGAGGCTTGTATCAACCTGCCATCCTCAAACCGATGGCCAAACTTAAGTAGTCAACCGAACATTGTCGACTCTTCTCAGGACTACACTAGGGAAGAACCTCAAGACGTGGCTGGAGTGCCTGCCATTCATAGAATTCGCATACAACCGAGCCGTGCACTCAGCAACCAAGAAGACCCCCTTTGAAGTAGTCTACGGCTTCAACCCTCTCACACCATTGGAGCAATCGCCACTGCCACCAGTAGAGATGACCAACCTCAATGGAGCATCCAAGGCGGAGTTCATAAGGAAGATACACCAGAAGGTAGCAGAGAATTTGGAGAAAAGGACCGGGCAGTACATGACTCATGCCAACAATGGAAGAAAGGAGGTCATTTTTCAACCAGGCGATTGGGTGTGGCTACACCTACGGCAGGAGAGGTTCCCCAACCTAAGGAGTTCCAAGCTAGCACCAAGAGGAGATGGACCATTCAGAGTGCTGGAGAGAATCAACAACAACGCCTACCGGATCGAGCTTCCAGGTGAGTTTAATGTGTCTAACACGTTCAACGTAACTGACTTAGCCTCTTTTCATGCAGATGAACCAGTTTTGAGGTCAAAACCTACTGAAGCAGGAAGGGATGATGGGGACATCAGGTCGTATGGCCGGCCAGGAGACCAAACTGGCCGGCCAGGAGACCAACTGGCCGACCAGGGAGCTTGCCTGAGAAAGCCGGGCCATTTGGCACGTCTACCGGCCAAGGCGGTACCGCCGGCCCTTCGACCAGCCAGGCTGGACCGACCAACATTGCCGGCGGAGAGGCCCAAACCTCCGGCCCAACTGGTGGCGACATGGATGACACCGCCGGTCCAATTGGTGACGCTGCCGGCTCAGGAATCAACTTGGCCGGCTCAGATGACATTTTGGCCAGTACCTCGCATAGTCCAGCCAGTACAGCCAATCCAGCCGATTGCACCATCATTTCCACATGTACATAAAGACACTCGAACCAGATAAGCTACCAACTTCAGGACATGCATCTAGAGGAAGTCTCTACACCAGTGGTGCCAACAGGAGCAATGACAAGGAGCAGATCAAGGGCGCTCTTCCACAAATTCAGCTTGTGGGTCGACAAGCTCCTAGAAGATGATCGACAACGGAAATTGGGCCAGAAGTGCAAAGAAGAGTCCAAAGGCTTCCCAACAATGCAAGGGACTTCAGAGAGGTCAGGGCCCAAAGATTCCTAACCCTACTCCAAGTCGAAGACTAGGAGCAAGGCGCATGCATGCGACAAGGACGGCCACCTTCCATTTCTTGGCCGTGAGGTAAGAAAGGTAAGTTTTCAAATTAGATATTTGCCTCTTTCTGTTTTGTAGGGTAGGATTTAGATTATATACATTTTTTGAGCCAAAGACATTTTAGGAATAAGTCTTTTTTGGTTATGCACTTTTGTAAGTTTTCCATTTGTGCACTTTTGTAAGTTTTCCATTTCTTTTCTTGAGTCCACCCTAAAGGTCAAGCTGTCGAGCATATTAATAAGGCTCCTTCCAGCATTGTAGTTCTACAACCTTTTTGATAATTAATAAAGATCGAATTTTTTTCTACAAGTTAGTCTCTCAAGAGACTTGTGCGCTTAGAACCTCGTTGATAGCAGCCCTTCTAGCTCTAAGTTTGTGATTTATCACGAGGTTCATCACCCCTCGTGTGGTTCAATTCACCCCGCCATCCAATACAAATCAGAAAAACCCTATCCAGAAGCTTAAGGTCGATTTTCTCACCTAAACTTCTCCAAACAGCCCACGCGCATACAGCCTTGAATCGAGGCTTGTATCATAATCCAACCCATCTCAAACTGCATGATGCCATGCATTATTTTGCAATTATAAGCTTTTACTCAATGAGCACCAATGATCAGTATAGAATGATCATTTTAACTGGCCGATCAACTTCTTATGTCTGCACTAAATCGTCACTAACTTTTGATTTATAACTCAGAATGACACAAATCCAATGCACACATTAATCTAGTTTAATTTTCTATATTGTGATAAAATTTGAAACAGAAATAGATACGACAAAGCATCCAAGTAATCCAATCTCTCCCAAACTGCGTGATGCCATGTTTTATGCCTCATTTATAAGCTTTTACTTAATGAGCACCAATGATCAGTTTAGAATGATCAATTAAATCTCCGATCAACTTGACATGTCCGCACTAAATCGTCCATAACTTTTGATTTAGAGCTCAGAAACACAAGACTCCAATGCCCACGTTAAGCTAGCTCAATTTTCTGTAGTGTAACAAAATTTGAGACAGAAATAGATATGACAAAAGCGTCCAAGTAATCCAATCAATCCAAAACTGCATGATGCCATGCATTACGCTCCATTTATAAGCCTTTACTCAATGAGCACCAATGATCATTTTAGAATGATCATTTTAACTAGTCGATTAACTTGACATGTCTGCACTATATCGTCCATAACTTTTGATTTATAGATCAAAATGGCACGAATCCAATGCCTACATTAAGCCAGTTTAATTTTTTATATCATGACAAAATTTGAAAAAGTACTAGATATGACAAAGCATCCAAGTAATCCAATCTATCCCGAACTGCATGATGCCATGCTTTATGCCCTAATTATAAGTCTTTACTTAATGAGCACCAATGATCAGTTTATGATGAACATTTTAACTCGCTGATAAACATGACATGTCCGCACTAAATCGTTCATAACATTTGATTTAGAGCTCAGAAACATACGAATCCAATGCTCATGTTAAGCTAGCATAATTTTCTATAGTGTAACAAAATTTGAAATAGAAATAGATACGACAAAAGCGTCCAAGTAATCCAATCTATTCAAAACTCTGTGATGCCATGCATTATGCTTGATTTATAACCCTTTACTCAATGAGCACCAATGATCAGTTTAGAATAGTCATATTAACTGGCCGATCAACATGACATATCTGCACTAAATCTTCTATAACTTTTGATTTAGAGATCAGAATGACATGAATCCAGTGCCCGTTTTAAACTAGCTCAATTTTGTATATTGTGACAAAATTTGAGCTAGAAATAGATATGACAAAGCGTGCAAGTAATCCATTCCATCCGAAACTGTGTAATGCCATGCATTATTCTTTATTTATAAGCTTTTACTCAATGAGAACCAACGATCAGTTTAGAATGATCATTTTAACTGGCCGATCTCTTTAAATGTCTGCACTATATTGTCCATAACCTTGGATTTATAGCTCAGAATGACAACAATCGGTTGCCCACATTAAGCTAGTTCAATTTTCTATATTGTGACAAAATTTGAGACATAACTAGATACCACACAGCGTCCAAGTAATCCAATCTATCCCAAACTATGTGATGCCATGCATTATGCTTCAAATTATAAGCCCTTACTCAATGAGCACCAATGGTTAGATTAGAATGATCACTTTTGACCGGCCGATCAACTTGACATGTTCACACTAAAGCGTTCGTAACTTTTGATTTAGAGCTCAAAATGACACGAATACAATGCCCACGTTAAGCTAGCTCAATTTTCTATATTTTGACAAAATTTGAAAAATAAATAGATACGACAAAGAGTTCTAGTAATCCAGTCCATCCCAAACGGTGTGATGCCATGCATTATTCTTCATTTATAAGCGTTTACTCAATCAGCACCAACAATCAGTTTAGAATGATCATTTTATCTAGCTAATCAATTTGACTTGTCTACACTAAATCGTCCATAAATTTTGATTTGTAGCTCATAATGACACGAATACGATACCCACATTAAACTAGTTTAATTTTCTATATTGTGAGAAAATTTGAGACAAAGCTAGATACGAAAAGCGTCCAAGTAATCCAATCTCCCAAATTGCTTGATGCCATGCATTATGCTTCATTTATAAGCCTTTACTCAATAAGCACCAATGGTCAGTTTAGAATAAGCATATTAACTGGTGGATCAACTTTCCATGTCCACAATAAATCATCTTAACTTTTAATTTAGAGCTCAGAATGGCACGAATCAAATGCCCAAGTTAAGCAAGCCAAATTTTCTCATTTTTGACAAAATTTGAGACAGAAATAAAGACGGCAAAGCGTCCAAGTAATCCAATCTATTCAAACTACTTGATGCCATGCTTTATGCTTCATTTATAAGCCTTTACTTAATGAGCAACAACGATCTCTTTAGAATGATCACTTTAACTGGCCACTCAACTTGACAAGTCCGCACTAAATCATCCGTAACTTTTGATTTGGAGCTCAGAATGACACAAATCCAATGCCCACATTAAGCTAGCTCAATTTTCTATATTGTAACAAAATTTGAGACAGAAATAGATAAGACAAAGCGTCCAAGTAATCCAATCTATCAAAAACTGTGTGATGTGATGCATTATGTTTCATTTATAAGCCTTTTCTTAATGAGCACGAATGATCAGTTTAGAATGATCACTTTAACTGATTGATCATCCTAACAGTTCCGCACTAAATCGTGCGTAAGTTTTGATTTAGAGCTAAGAATGACACGAATCCAATGCCCACGTTAAGCTAGCTCAATTTTCTATATTGTAACAAAATTTGAGACAGAAATAGATACGACAAAGCGTTCAAGTAATCTAATCCATCCCAAACTGCGTGATGCAATGCATTATTTTTCATTTATAAGCTTTTACTCAATGAGCACCATTGATCAGTTTAGAATGATCATTTTTACTGGCCGATTGACTTGTCATGTGTGCACTAAATCGTCCATTACTTTTGATTTATAGCTCATAATGACATGAATCCAATGCCCACATTAAGCTAGTTTAATTTTCTATATTGTGACAAATTTTGAAAAAGAACTAGATACGACAAACCATCCAAGTAATCCAATCTATCCCAAAGCGTGATGTCATGCTTTATGCCTCATTTATAAGCGTTTACTTAATGAGCACTAATGATCAATTTAGAATGATCATTTTAACTTGCCCATCAACTTGGCATGTCCGCACTAATCGTTCGTAATTTTTGATTTAGAGCTCAGAATGAATCCAATACCCACGTTAAGCTAGCTAAATTTTCTATATTAGGAGAAAATATTAAAAAGAACTAGATACGACAAAGGGTACAAGTAAACCAATCTTTCCCAAACTTCCTGATGCCATGCATTATGTTTCATTTATTAGCCTTTAATCAATGAGCACCAATGATCAGTTAAGAATGATCATTTTAACTGGCCGACCAACTTGACATATCTGCACTAAATCATGCGTAACTTTTAATTTAGAGCTCCGAATGACACGAATCCAATGCCCACGTTAAGCTTGCTCAATTGTCTATATTGTGACAAAAGTTGAGACACAACTAGATAGGAAAAAGCGTCCAAGTAATCCAATCTATCCCAAACTACCTGATGGCATGCTTTATGCTTCATTTATAACTGGCTGATCAACTGGACATGTATGCGCTATATCGTCGATAACTTTTGATTTATAACTGATAATGAAACGTATCCAGTGCCCATGTTAGGCTAGCTCAATTTGCTATATTGTCACAAAATTTGAGAAAAAAATAGATATGAAAAAGCATCCAAGTAATCGAATCTATCCTAGACTGCGTGATGCCATTCATTATGCTATATTTATAAGCCCTTACTGAATGAGCACCAATGATCAGAAGAATGATCATTTTAACTTGCCGATACACTTGACATGTACGCATTAAATCGTCCGTAACTTTTGATTAAAAGCTCAGAATGACACGAATCGAATGCCCACATTAAGCTAGCTCAGTTTTCTATATTGGGACAAAATTTCAAAAAACACTAGATATGGCAAAGGGTACAAGTAATCCAATCTATCCCAAACTGCGTGATGCCATGCATTATGCTTCATTTATATGCTTTTAATCAATGAGCACCAATGATCAGTTAAGAATTATCATTCTAATTGGCTGATCAACTTGACATGTCCGCACTATATAGTCAGTAACTTTTAATTTAGAGCTCCGAATGACACGAATACAATGCTCATGTTAAGCCAGTTCAATTTGAGAAAGAAATAGATAAAAAAGCATCCAAGTAATCAAATCTATATAGTCTGTAACTTTTAATTTAGAGCTCCGAATGACACGAATACAATGCTCACGTTAATCTAGCTCAATTCGAGAGAGAAATAGATACAACAAAGCATCCAAGTAACCGAATCTATTTCGAACTGCGAGATGCTCTGCATAATGCTGCATTTAAACGCTTTTACTCAATAAGCACCAATGATCAGTTTAAAATGATAGTTTTAATTGGCCGATCAACTTGACATGTATGCTCTAAAATGTTCATAACTTTTGATTTTTAGCTCATAATGACACGAATCCAATGCCCACGTTAAGCTAGCTCAATTTCCTATACTGTCACAAAAATAGATACGAAAAAGTGTTCAAGTAATCCAATCCATCCCAAATTGCGTGATGCCATGCATCATGCTTCATTTATAAGCCTTTACTCAATGAGCACCGATGATCATAAAAATGATCATTTTAACTAGCCGATCAACATGACATTTCACACTAAATCGTTCTTAACTTTTGATTTAGATGTCAGAATGACACGAATACAATGCCTATGTTAAGCCAACTCAATTTTTAAAACTGTGACAAAATTTGAGAAAAAAATACAGACAACAAAGCGTCCAAGTAATCCAATCTATACAAAACTCCGTGATGCCATGGATTATCCTTCATTTATTAGGTTTTACTCAATGAGCACCAATGATCAGTTTAGAATGATCATTTTAACTTGCCAATCAACTTGACATGTCCGCAATAAATCGTCTTTAACTTTTGATTTAGAGCTCATAATGATACGAATCCAATGCCACGTTAACATAGCTCAATTTTCTATATTGTGATAAAATTTAAGCCTAAAATTGCTTGAACAAGTCCTCCAAGTAATCAAAACTACGTGATGTCATGCTATATTTTTCATTTATAAGCCTTTACTAAATGAGCACCAATGATCAGTTTAAAATGATCAATTTAACTGGACGATCAACTTGACATTCCTGCACGAAATCGTCCATAACTTTTGATTTATAGATCATAATGACGCGAATGAAATGCCCTGCTATCTCAATTTTCTTTATGGTGAAAAAATGATAGACAAAAATAGAGATGACAAAGCGTCCAAGTAATCAAATCTATCTAACAATGCATTATGGCATTCATTATGCTTCATTTATAAGCTTTTAATTAATGAGCACCAATGATCACTTAAAAATGATCATTTTAACTAGTCAATCAACTTGACATATCCACACTAAATTGTCTGTAGCTTTTAATTTATAGCTCTGAATGACACGAATCCAATGCCCATGTTAAGCTAGCTCAAATTTCTATATTGTGACTAAATTTGAAACAGAAATAGATACAACAAAGTGTCCAAGTAATCCAATCTATTCCAAATTGCGAGATGCTCTGCATTATGCTTCATTTATAAGCCTTTACTCAATAAGAACCAATGATTAGTTTAGAATGATCATTTTAGCTGGCTGATCAACTTGACATGTATGCGCTATATCGTTGATAACTTTTGATTTATGGCTCATAATGAAACGTATCTAGTGGCCATGTTAGGCTAGCTCAATTTTCTATATTGTCACAAAATTTGAGAAAAAAGTGGATATGAAAAAGCGTCCAAGTAATCGAATCTATCCTAGACTGTGTGATGCCATGCATTATGCTATATTTATAAGCCCTTACTCAATGAGCACCAATGATCATAAGAATGATCATTTTAACTTGCCGATCAACTTGACATGTCCGCACTAAATCGTCCGTAACTTTTGATTTAGAGCTCAGAATGACACGAATCCAATGCCCACATTAAGCTAGCTCAGTTTTCTATATTGCGACAAAATTTCAAAAAAATCTAAATACGACAAAGGGTCCAAGTAATCCAATCTATCCCAAACTGCGTGATGACATGCATTATGCTTCATTTATATGCTTTTAATCAATGAGCACAGATGATCAGTTAAGAATTTGGCTGATCAACTTGACATGTCCGCACATTATAGTCTGTAACTTTTAATTAAGAGCTCCGAATGACACGAATACAATGCTCACGTTAATCTAGATCAATTTGAGAGAGAAATAGATACAACAAAGCATCCAAGTAATCGAATCTATTTCGAACTATGAGATGCTCTGCATAATGCTGCATTTAAAAACTTTTACTCAATAAGGACAAATGATCGGTTTAAAATGATAGTTTTAATTGGCCGTTCAACTTGACATGTATGCACTAAACCGTTCATAACTTTTGATTTTTAGCTCATAATGACACGAATCCAATGCCCACGTTAAGCTTGCTCAATGTGCTATATTGTCACAAAAATAGATACAAAAAATTGTTCAAGTAATCCATTCCATCCGAAACTGTGTAATGCCATGCATTATTCTTTATTTATAAGCTTTTACTCAATGAGAACCAACGATCAGTTTAGAATGATCATTTTAACTGGCCGATCTCTTTAAATGTCTGCACTATATTGTCCATAACCTTGGATTTATAGCTCAGAATGACAACAATCGGTTGCCCACATTAAGCTAGTTCAATTTTCTATATTGTGACAAAATTTGAGACATAACTAGATACCACACAGCGTCCAAGTAATCCAATCTATCCCAAACTATGTGATGCCATGCATTATGCTTCAAATTATAAGCCCTTACTCAATGAGCACCAATGGTTAGATTAGAATGATCACTTTTGACCGGCCGATCAACTTGACATGTTCACACTAAAGCGTTCGTAACTTTTGATTTAGAGCTCAAAATGACACGAATACAATGCCCACGTTAAGCTAGCTCAATTTTCTATATTGTGACAAAATTTGAAAAATAAATAGATACGACAAAGAGTTCTAGTAATCCAGTCCATCCCAAACGGTGTGATGCCATGCATTATTCTTCATTTATAAGCGTTTACTCAATCAGCACCAACAATCAGTTTAGAATGATCATTTTATCTAGCTAATCAATTTGACTTGTCTACACTAAATCGCCCATAAATTTTGATTTGTAGCTCATAATGACACGAATACGATACCCACATTAAACTAGTTTAATTTTCTATATTGTGAGAAAATTTGAGACAAAGCTAGATACGAAAAGCATCCAAGTAATCCAATCTCCCCAATTGCTTGATGCCATGCATTATGCTTCATTTATAAGCCTTTACTCAATAAGCACCAATGGTCAGTTTAGAATTAGCATATTAACTGGTGGATCAACTTTCCATGTCCACAATAAATCATCTTAACTTTTAATTTAGAGCTCAGAATGGCACGAATCAAATGCCCACGTTAAGCAAGCCAAATTTTCTCTATTTTGACAAAATTTGAGACAGAAATAAAGACGGCAAAGCGTCCAAGTAATCCAATCTATTCAAACTACTTGATGCCATGCTTTATGCTTCATTTATAAGCCTTTACTTAATGAGCAACAACGATCTCTTTAGAATGATCACTTTAACTGGCCACTCAACTTGACAAGTCCGCACTAAATCATCCGTAACTTTTGATTTGGAGCTCAGAATGACACAAATCCAATGCCCACATTAAGCTAGCTCAATTTTCTATATTGTAACAAAATTTGAGACAGAAATAGATAAGACAAAGCGTCCAAGTAATCCAATCTATCAAAAACTGTGTGATGTGATGCATTATATTTCATTTATAAGCCTTTTCTTAATGAGCACGAATGATCAGTTTAGAATGATCACTTTAACTGATTGATCATCCTAACAGTTCCGCACTAAATCGTGCGTAAGTTTTGATTTAGAGCTAAGAATGACACGAATCCAATGCCCACGTTAAGCTAGCTCAATTTTCTATATTGTAACAAAATTTGAGACAGAAATAGATACGACAAAGCGTTCAAGTAATCTAATCCATCCCAAACTGCGTGATGCAATGCATTATTTTTCATTTATAAGCTTTTACTCAATGAGCACCATTGATCAGTTTATAATGATCATTTTTACTGGCCGATTGACTTGTCATGTCTGCACTAAATCGTCCATTACTTTTGATTTATAGCTCATAATGACATGAATCCAATGCCCACATTAAGCTAGTTTAATTTTCTATATTGTGACAAATTTTGAAAAAGAACTAGATACGACAAACCATCCAAGTAATCCAATCTATCCCAAAGCGTGATGTCATGCTTTATGCCTCATTTATAAGCGTTTACTTAATGAGCACTAATGATCAATTTAGAATGATCATTTTAACTTGCCCATCAACTTGGCATGTCCGCACTAATCGTTCGTAATTTTTGATTTAGAGCTCAGAATGAATCCAATACCCACGTTAAGCTAGCTAAATTTTCTATATTAGGAGAAAATATTAAAAAGAACTAGATACGACAAAGGGTACAAGTAAACCAATCTTTCCCAAACTTCCTGATGCCATGCATTATGTTTCATTTATTAGCCTTTAATCAATGAGCACCAATGATCAGTTAAGAATGATCATTTTAACTGGCCGACCAACTTGACATATCTGCACTAAATCATGCGTAACTTTTAATTTAGAGCTCCGAATGACACGAATCCAATGCCCACGTTAAGCTTGCTCAATTGTCTATATTGTGACAAAAGTTGAGACACAACTAGATAGGAAAAAGCGTCCAAGTAATCCAATCTATCCCAAACTACCTGATGGCATGCTTTATGCTTCATTTATAACTGGCTGATCAACTGGACATGTATGCGCTATATCGTCGATAACTTTTGATTTATAACTGATAATGAAACGTATCCAGTGCCCATGTTAGGCTAGCTCAATTTGCTATATTGTCACAAAATTTGAGAAAAAAATAGATATGAAAAAGCATCCAAGTAATCGAATCTATCCTAGACTGCGTGATGCCATTCATTATGCTATATTTATAAGCCCTTACTGAATGAGCACCAATGATCAGAAGAATGATCATTTTAACTTGCCGATACACTTGACATGTACGCATTAAATCGTCCGTAACTTTTGATTAAAAGCTCAGAATGACACGAATCGAATGCCCACATTAAGCTAGCTCAGTTTTCTATATTGGGACAAAATTTCAAAAAACACTAGATATGGCAAAGGGTACAAGTAATCCAATCTATCCCAAACTGCGTGATGCCATGCATTATGCTTCATTTATATGCTTTTAATCAATGAGCACCAATGATCAGTTAAGAATTATCATTCTAATTGGCTGATCAACTTGACATGTCCGCACTATATAGTCAGTAACTTTTAATTTAGAGCTCCGAATGACACGAATACAATGCTCATGTTAAGCCAGTTCAATTTGAGAAAGAAATAGATAAAAAAGCATCCAAGTAATCAAATCTATATAGTCTGTAACTTTTAATTTAGAGCTCCGAATGACACGAATACAATGCTCACGTTAATCTAGCTCAATTCGAGAGAGAAATAGATACAACAAAGCATCCAAGTAACCGAATCTATTTCGAACTGCGAGATGCTCTGCATAATGCTGCATTTAAACGCTTTTACTCAATAAGCACCAATGATCAGTTTAAAATGATAGTTTTAATTGGCCGATCAACTTGACATGTATGCTCTAAAATGTTCATAACTTTTGATTTTTAGCTCATAATGACACGAATCCAATGCCCACGTTAAGCTAGCTCAATTTCCTATACTGTCACAAAAATAGATACGAAAAAGTGTTCAAGTAATCCAATCCATCCCAAATTGCGTGATGCCATGCATCATGCTTCATTTATAAGCCTTTACTCAATGAGCACCGATGATCATAAAAATGATCATTTTAACTAGCCGATCAACATGACATTTCACACTAAATCGTTCTTAACTTTTGATTTAGATGTCAGAATGACACGAATACAATGCCTATGTTAAGCCAACTCAATTTTTAAAACTGTGACAAAATTTGAGAAAAAAATACAGACAACAAAGCGTCCAAGTAATCCAATCTATACAAAACTCCGTGATGCCATGGATTATCCTTCATTTATTAGGTTTTACTCAATGAGCACCAATGATCAGTTTAGAATGATCATTTTAACTTGCCAATCAACTTGACATGTCCGCAATAAATCGTCTTTAACTTTTGATTTAGAGCTCATAATGATACGAATCCAATGCCACGTTAACATAGCTCAATTTTCTATATTGTGATAAAATTTAAGCCTAAAATTGCTTGAAAAAGTCCTCCAAGTAATCAAAACTACGTGATGTCATGCTATATTTTTCATTTATAAGCCTTTACTAAATGAGCACCAATGATCAGTTTAAAATGATCAATTTAACTGGCCGATCAACTTGACATTCCTGCACGAAATCGTCCATAACTTTTGATTTATAGATCATAATGACACGAATGAAACGCCCTGCTATCTCAATTTTCTTTATGGTGAAAAAATGATAGACAAAAATAGAGATGACAAAGCATCCAAGTAATCAAATCTATCTAACAATGCATTATGGCATTCATTATGCTTCATTTATAAGCTTTTAATTAATGAGCACCAATGATCACTTAAAAATGATCATTTTAACTAGTCAATCAACTTGACATATCCGTACTAAATTGTCCATAGCTTTTAATTTATAGCTCTGAATGACACGAATCCAATGCCCATGTTAAGCTAGCTCAATTTTCTATGTTGTGACTAAATTTGAGAAAGAAAAAGATACAACAAAGTGTCCAAGTAATCCAATCTATTTCGAACTCCGAGATGCTCTACAGTATGCTTCATTTATAAGCCTTTACTCAATAAGAACCAATGATTAGTTTAGAATGATCATTTTAGCTGGCTGATCAACTTGACATGTATGCGCTATATCGTTGATAACTTTTGATTTATGGCTCATAATGAAACGTATCTAGTGGCCATGTTAGGCTAGCTCAATTTTCTATATTGTCACAAAATTTGAGAAAAAAATGGATATGAAAAAGCGTCCAAGTAATCGAATCTATCCTAGACTGTGTGATGCCATGCATTATGCTATATTTATAAGCCCTTACTCAATGAGCACCAATGATCATAAGAATGATCATTTTAACTTGCCGATCAACTTGACATGTCCGCACTAAATCGTCTGTAACTTTTGATTTAGAGCTCAGAATGACACGAATCCAATGCCCACATTAAGCTAGCTCAGTTTTCTATATTGCGACAAAATTTCAAAAAAATCTAAATACGACAAAGGGTCCAAGTAATCCAATCTATCCCAAACTGCGTGATGACATGCATTATGCTTCATTTATATGCTTTTAATCAATGAGCACAGATGATCAGTTAAGAATTTGGCTGATCAACTTGACATGTCTGCACATTATAGTCTGTAACTTTTAATTAAGAGCTCCGAATGACACGAATACAATGCTCACGTTAATCTAGATCAATTTGAGAGAGAAATAGATACAACAAAGCATCCAAGTAATCGAATCTATTTCGAACTATGAGATGCTCTGCATAATGCTGCATTTAAACACTTTTACTCAATAAGGACAAATGATCGGTTTAAAATGATAGTTTTAATTGGCCGTTCAACTTGACATGTATGCACTAAACCGTTCATAACTTTTGATTTTTAGCTCATAATGACACGAATCCAATGCCCACGTTAAGCTTGCTCAATGTGCTATATTGTCACAAAAATAGATACAAAAAATTGTTCAAGTAATCCAATCCATTCCAAACTGTGTGATGCCATGCATTATGCTTCATTTATAAGCCTTTACTCAATGAGCACCGATGATTAGAAAAATGATTATTTTAACTAGCCGATCAACATGACATGGCGCACTAAATCAATCGTAACTTTTGATTTAGATGTCAGAATGACACGAATCCAATGCCTATGTTAAGCCAGCTCAATTTTTTAAATTGTGACAAAATTTGAGAACAAAATACATGCGAAAAATCGTCCAAGTAATCCAATCTATACGCAAATTCCGTGATGCCATGGATTATCCTTCATTTATTAGGTTTACTCAATGAGCACCAATGATCAGTTTAGAATGGTCATTTTAACTTTCCGATCAACTTGACATGTCCGCAATAAATCGTCTTTAACTTTTTATTTAGAGGTCAGAATGATACGAATCCAATGCCCACGTTAACATAGCTCATTTTTCTATATTATGATAAAAATTAAGCCTAAAATTGCTTCAACAAGTCCTCCAAGTAATCAAAACTACGTGATGTCATGCATTATGCTGCATTTATAAGCCTTTACTAAATGAGCACCAATAATCAGTTTAAAATGATCAATTTAACTGGCCGATCAACTTGACATTCTTGCACTAAAGCTACCATAACTTTTGATTTATAGATCATAATGACACGAATAAAATGCCCACGTTAAGCTATCTCAACTTTCTATATTTTGAAAAAATGATAGAAAAAAATAGAGATGACAACGCGTCCAAGTAATCAAATCTATCCCACACTGCATTATGGCATGCATTATGCTTCATTTATAAGCTTTTAATCAATGAGCACCAATGATCACTTAAAAATGATCATTTTAACTAGTCAATCAACTTGACATATCCACACTAAATTGTCTGTAGCTTTTAATTTATAGCTCTGAATGACACGAATCCAATGCCCATGTTAAGCTAGCTCAAATTTCTATATTGTGACTAAATTTGAAACAGAAATAGATACAACAAAGTGTCCAAGTAATCCAATCTATTCCAAATTGCGAGATGCTCTGCATTATGCTTCATTTATAAGCCTTTACTCAATAAGAACCAATGATTAGTTTAGAATGCTCATTTTAACTGGCAGATCAACTTGACATCTATGCGCTATATCGTCGATAACATTTGATTTATAGGTCATAATGAAACGTATCCAGTGCCCATGTTAGACTGGCTCAATTTGCTATATTGTCACAAAATTTGAGAAAAGATAGAGATGAAAAAGCGTCCAAGTAATCGAATCTATCCTAGATTGCATGATGCCATGCATTATGCTATATTTATAAGCCCCTACTCGAAGAGGACCTATGATCATTTTAACTTGCCGATCAACTTGACATGTCCGCACTAAATCGTCTGTAACTTTTGATTTAGAGCTCCGAATGACACGAATCCAGTGCCCACATTAAGCTTGGTCAGTTTTCTATATTGGGACAAAATTTCAAAAAAAAACTAGATATGACAAAGGGTAGAAGTAATTCAATATATCCCAAACTGCGTGATGGCATGCATTATGCTTCGTTTAAATGCTTTTAATCAATGAGCACCAATGATCAGTTAAGAATTATCATTTTAATTGGCTGATGAACTTGACATATCCGCACTATATAGTCTGTAACTTTTAATTTAGAGCTCCGAATGACACGAATACAATGCTCACGTTAATCTAGCTCAATTTGAGAGAGAAATAGATACAACAAAGCATCCAAGTAATCGAATCTATTTCGAACTGCGAGATGCTCTGCATAATGCTTCATTTAAACACCTTTACTCAATAAGCACCAATGATCAGTTTAAAATGATAGTTTTAATTGGCTGATCAACTTGACATGTATGCACTAAACCGTTCATAACTTTGGATTTTTAGCTCATAATGACACGAATCCAATGCCCACGTTAAGCTAGCTCAATTTGCTATATCGTCACAAAAATAGATACGAAAAAGTGTTCAAGTAATCCAATCCATCCCAAACTGCGTGATGCCATGCATTATGCTTCATTTATAAGCCTTTACTCAATGAGCACCGATGATTAGAAAAATGATCATTTTAACTAGCCGTCAACATGACATGTCGCACTAAATCGTTCGTAACTTCTTATTTAGATGTCAGGATGACACGAATTGAATGCCTATGTTAAGCCAGCTCAATCTTTCAAATTGTGACAAAATTTGAGAAAAAAATAAATACGACAAAGCTTCTAAGTATTCAATCTATACAAAACTCCGTGATGCCATGGGTTATCCTTCATTTATTAGGTTTACTCAATGAGCACCAATGATCAGTTTAGAATGATCATTTTAACTTGCCGATCAACTTGACATGTCCGCAATAAATTGTCATTAACTTTTGATTTAGAGCTCAGAATGATACGAATCTAATGCCCACATTAATATAGCTCAATTTTCTATATTCTGATAAAATTTAAGCCTAAAATTGCTTCAACAAGTCCTCCAAGTAATCAAAACTACGTAATGTCATGCATTATGCTTCATTTACAAGCCTTTACTAAATGAGCACCAATAATCAGTTTAAAATGATCAATTTAACTGGCCGATCAACTTGACATTCCTGCACTAAATCTTCCATAACTTTTGATTTATAGATCATAATGACACGAATAAAATGCCCACGTTAAGCTATCTCAATTTTCTATATTTTGAAAAAATGATAGACAAAAATAGAGATGACAAAGCGTCTAAGTAATCAAATCTATCCCACAATGCATTATGGCATGCATTATGCTTCATTTATAAGCTTTTAATCAATGAGCACCAATGATCACTTAAAAATGATCATTTTAACTAGTCAATCAACTTGACATATCCGTACTAAATTGTCCATAGCTTTTAATTTATAGCTCTGAATGACACGAATCCAATGCCCATGTTAAGCTAGCTCAATTTTCTATAATGTGACTAAATTTGAGACAGAAATAGATACAACAAAGTGTCCAAGTAATACAATCTATTCCAAACTGCGAGATGCTCTGCATTATGCTTCATTTACAAGCCTTTAGTCAATAAGAACCAATGATTAGTTTAGAATGATCATTTTAACTGGCAGATCAACTTGACATCTATGCGCTATATTGTCAATAAATTTTGATTTATAGCTCATAATGAAACGTATCCAGTGCCCATGTTAGACTAGCTCAATTTGCTATATTGTCACACAATTTGAGAAAAAATAGATATGAAAAAGCGTCCAAGTAATCGAATCTATCCTAGACTGCATGATGCCATGCATTATGCTATATTTATAAGCACTTACTCGATGAGCACCAATGATCAGAAGTATGATCATTTTAACTTGCCGATCAACTTGACATGTCCGCACTAAATCGTCTGTAATTTTTGATTTAGTGCTCAGAATGACACGAATCCAGTGCCCACGTTAAGCTTGGTCAGTTTTCTGTATTGGGACAAAATTTCAAAAAAACCAGATACGACAAAGGGTACAATTATTCAATATATCCCAAACTGCGTGATGCCATGCATTATGCTTCATTTAAATGCTTTTAATCAATGAGCACCAATGATCATTAAGAATTATCATTTAATTGGCTGATCAACATGACATATCCGCACTATATAGTCTGTATCTTTTAATTTAGAGCTCCGAATGACACGAATACAATGCTCACATTAATCTAGCTCAATTTGATAGAGAAATAGATACAACAAAGCATCCAAGTAATCGAATCTATTTCGAACTGCGAGATGCTCTGCATAATGCTGCATTTAAACGCCTTTACTCAATAAGCACGAATGATCAGTTTAAAATGATAATTTTAATTGGCCGATCAACTTGACATGTATGCACTAAACCATTCATAAGTTTTGTTTTTTAGCTCATAATGACACGAATCCAATGCCCACGTTAAGCTAGCTCAATTTGCTATATTGTCACAAAAATAGATACAAAAAAGTGTTCAAGTAATCCAATCCATCTCAAACTGCGTGATGCCATGCACTATGCTTCATTTATAAGCCATTACTCAATGAGCACCGATGATTAGAAAAATGATCATTTTAACTAGCCGTCAACAGGACATGTCGCACTAAATCGTTCGTAACTTTACATTTAGATGTCAGAATGACACGAATTGAATGCCTATGTTAAGCCAGCTCAATCTTTCAAATTGTGACAAAATTTGAGAAAAAAAATACATACGACAAAGCGTCTAAGTATTCCAATCTATACAAAACTCCGTGATGCCATGGATTATCCTTCATTTATTAGGTTTTACTCAATGAGCACCAGTGATCAGTTTAGAATGATCATTTTAACTTGCCGATCAACTTGACATGTCAGCAATAAATCGTCATTACCTTTTGATTTAGAACCCAGAATGATACGAATCCAATGCCCACGTTAGCATAGCTCAATTTTCTGTATTGTGATAAAATTTAAGCCTAAAATTGCTTCCAAAAGTCCTCCAAGTAATCAAAACTACGTGATGTCATGCATTATGCTTCATTTATAAGCCTTTACTAAATGAGTACCAATAATCAGTTTAAAATGATCAATTTAACTGGCCGATCAACTTGACATTCCTGCACCAAATCTTCCATAACTTTTGATTTGTAGATCATAACGACAGGAATAAAATGCCCACGTTAAGCTATCTCAATTTTCTATATGTTGAAAAAATGATAGACAAAAATAGAGATGAGAAAGCGTCCAAGTAGTCAAATCTATCCCACACTGCATTATGGCATGCGTTATGCTTCATTTATACGGTTTTAATCAATGAGCACCAATGATCACTTAAAAATGATCATTTTAACTAGTCAATCAACTTGACATATCTGCACTAAATTGTCCGTAGCTTTTAATTTATAGCTCTGAATGACAAATATCCAATGCCCATATTAACCTAGCTCAATTTTCTATATTGTGACTAAATTTGAGACAGAAAAAGATACAACAAAGTGTCCAAGTAATCCAATCTATTCCGAACTGTGAGATGCTCTACATTATGCTTCATTTATAAACTTTTACTCAATAAGAACCAACAATTAGTTTAGAATGATCATTTTAACTGGCTGATCAACTTGACATGTATGCGCTATATAGTCGATACCTTTTGATTTATAGCTCATAACGAAACGTATCCAATGCCCATGTTAGTCTAGCTGAATTTGCTATATTGTCACAAAATTTCGGAAAAAAATAGATATGAATAAGCGTCCAAGTAATCGAATCTATCCTAGACTGCGTGATGCCATGCATTATGCTATATTTATAAGCCCTTACTCAATGACCACCAATGATCAGAAGAATGATCATTTTAACTTGCCGATCAACTTGACATGTATGCACTAAATCGTCCGTATCTTTTGATTTAGAGCTCAGAATGACACGAATCCAATGCCCACATTAAGCTAGCTCAGTTTTCTATATTGGGAAAACTTTCAAAAAAAACTAGATATGACAAAGGGTACAAGTAATCCAATCTATCCCAAACTGCGTGATGCCATGCATTATGCTTCATTTATATGCTTTTAATCAATGAGCACCAATGATCAGTTAAGAATTATCATTTTAATTGGCTGATCAACTTTACATGTCTTCACTATATAGTCTGTAACTTTTAATTAAGAGCTGTGAATGACACGAATATAATGCTCACGTTAATCTAGCTCAATTTGAGAGAGAAATAGATACAACAAAGCATCCAAGTAATCGAATCTATTTCGAACTGCGAGATGCTGTGCATAATGCTTCATTTATACGCCTTTACTCAATAAGCACCAATGATCAGTTTAAAATTATCATTTTAATTGGCCGATCAACTTGACATGTATGCACTAAACCGTTCATAACTTTTGATTTTTAGCTCATAATAACACGAATCCAATGCCCACGTTAAGATAGCTCAATTTTCTATATTGTGATAAAATTTAAGCCTAAAATTGCTTCAACAAGTCCTCCAAGTAATCAAAACTACGTGATGTCATGCATTATGCTTTATTTATAAGCCTTTACTAAATGAGCACCAATAATAAGTTTAAAATGATCAATTTAACAGGCCGATCAACTTGACATTTGTGCACTAAATCGTCCATAACATTTGATTTATAGATCATAATGACATGAATAAAATGCCCACGTTAAGCTATCTCAATTTTCTATATGTTGAAAAAATACTAGACAAAAATAGAGATGACAAAGCATCCAAGTAATCAAATCTATCAGACACTGCATTATGGCATGCATTACACTTCATTTATAAGCTCTTAATCAATGAGCACCAATGATCACTTAAAAATTATCATTTTAACTAGTCAATCAACTTGACATATCCGCACTAAATTGTCCGTAGCTTTTAATTTATAGCTCTGAATGACACGAATCCAAAGCCCATGTTAAGCTAGCTCAATTTTCTATATTGTGACTAAATTTGAGACAGAAATAGATATAACAAACAGTCCAAGTAATCCAATCTATTCCGAACTGCGAGATGCTCTGCATTATGCTTCATTTATAAGCCTTTATTCAGTAAGAACCAATGATTACTTTAGAATGATCATTTTAACTGGCTGATCAACTTGACATGAATGCGCTATATCGTCGATAACTTTTTATTTATAGCTCATAATGAAACGTATCCAATGCCCACGTTAGGCTAGCTTAATTTAATATATTGCCCCAAAATTTGAGAAAAAAATAGATATGAAAAAGCGTCCACGTAATCGAATCTGTCCTAGACTGCGTGATGCCATGCATTATGCTATATTTTTAAGCCCTTACTCAATGACCACCGATGATCAGAAGAATGATCATTTTAACTTGCCGATCAACTTGACATGTACGCACTAAATCGTCCATAACTTTTGATTTAGAGCTCAGAATGACACGAATCCAATGCCCACATTAAGCTAGCTTAGTTTTCTATATTGGGACAAAATTTCAAAAAAAAAACTAGATACGACAAAGGGTACAAGTAATCCAATCTATCCCAAGCTGCGTGATGCCATGCATTATGCTTCATTTATATGCTTTTAATCAATGAGCACCAATGATAAGTTAAGAATTATCATTTTAATTGGCTGATCTACTTTACATGTCCGCACTATATAGTCTGTAACTTTTAATTTAGAGCTCCGAATGACATGAATATAATGCTCACGTTAATCTTGCTCAATTTGAGAGAGAAATAGATACAACAAAGCATCCAAGTAATCGAACCTATTTTGAACTGCGAGATGTTGTGCATAATGCTTCATTTATACGCCTTTACTCAATAAGCACCAATGATCAGTTTGAAATTATCATTTTATTTGGCCGATCAACTTGACATGTATGCACTATACCGTTCATAACTTTTGATTTTTAGCTCACAATAACACGAATCCAATGCCCACATTAAGCTAGCTCAATTTGCTATATTGTCACAAAAATAGATACGAAAAAGCGTTCAAGTAATCCAATCCATCCCAAACTGCGTGATGCCATGCATTATGCTTCATTTATAAGCCTTTACTCAATGAGCACCAATGATCAAAAAAATGATCATTTTAACTAGCCGATCAACATGACATGTCGCACTAAATCGTTCGTAACTTTTGATTTAGACCTTAGAATGACATGAATCCAATGCCTATGTTAATCTAGCTCAATTTTTTATATTGTGACAGAATTTTAGAAAAAAATACATACGATAAAGCGTTCAAGTAATCCAATCTATACAAAACTCCATGATGCAATGCATTATCCTTCATTTATAAGCTCTTACTCAGTGATAACCAATGATCATTTTAACTTTCCGAACAACTTGACATGTCCGCATTAAATCGTTTTTACTTTTGATTTAGAGCTCAGAATGATACGAATCCAATGCCCACGTTAAGATAGCTCAATTTTCTATATTGTGATAAAATTTAAGCCTAAAATTGCTTCAACAAGTCCTCCAAGTAATCAAAACTACGTGATGTCATGCATTATGCTTCATTTATAAGCCTTTACTAAATGAGCACCAATAATCAGTTGAAAATGATCAATTTAACTGGCCGATCAACTTGACATTTCTGCATTAAATCATCCATAACTTTTGATTTATAGATCATAATGACACGAATAAAATGCCCATGTTAAGCTATCGCAATTTTCTATATTTTGAAAAAATAATAGACAAAAATAGAGATGACAATGCATCCAAGTAATCAAATCTATCACACACTGTATTATGGCATGCATTACGCTTCATTTATAAGGTTTTAAACAGTGAGCACCAATGATCACTTAAAAATGATCATTTTAACTAGTCAATCAACTTGACATATCCGCACTAAATTGTCCGTAACTTTTAATTTATAGCTCTGAATGACACGAATCCAATGCCCATGTTAACCTAGCTCAGTTCTATATATTGTGAGTAAATTTGAGACAGAAATAGATACAACAAAGAGTCCAAGTAATCCAATCTATTCCGAACTGCGAGATGCTCTGCATTATGCTTCATTTATAAGCATGTATTCAATAAGAACCAATGACTAGTTTAGAATGATCATTTTAACCGGCTGATCAACTTGACATGTATGCGCTATATCGTCGATAACTTTTTATTTATAGCTCATAATGAAACGTATCCAATGCCCACGTTAGGCTAGCTCAATTTGCTATATTGTCACAAAATTTGAGAAAAAAATAGATATGAAAAAGCGTCCAAGTAATCGAATCTATCCTAGACTGCGTGATGACATGCATTATGCTATATTTATAAGCCCTTACTCAATGACCACCAATGATCAGAAGAATGATCATTTTAACTTGCCGATCAACTTGACCTGTCCGCACTAAATCGTCCATAACTTTTGATTTAGAGCTCAGAAAGACACGAATCCAATGCCCACATTAAGCTAGCTCAGTTTTCTATACTGGGACAAAATTTCAAAAAAATACTAGATACGACAAAGGGTACAAGTAATCCAATCTATCCCAAACTGAGTGATGCCATGCATTATGCTTCATTTATATGTTTTAATCAATGAGCACCAATGATCAGTTAAGAATTACCATTTTAATTGGGTGATCAACTTGACATGTCCGCACTATATAGTCTGTAACTTTTAATTTAGAGCTCCGAATGACATGAATACAATGCTCACGTTAATCTAGCTCAATTTGAGATAGAAATAGATACAACAAAGCATCCAAGTAATCGAATCTATTTTGAACTGCGAGATGCTCTGCATAATGTTGCATTTAAACGCCTTTACTCAATAAGCACCAATGATCAGTTTAAAATGATAGTTTTAACTGGCCGATCAACTTGACATGTATGCATTAAACCGTTCATAAAGTTTGATTTTTAGCTCATAATGACACGAATCCAATGCCCACGTTAAGCTAGCTCAACTTGCTATATTGTCACAAAAATTGATACGAAAAAGTGTTTAAGTAATCCAATCCATCCCAAACTGCGTGATGCCATGCATTATGCTTCATTATTAAGCCTTTACTCAATGAGCACCGATGATCAGAAAAATGATCATTTTAACTAGCCGATCAACATGACATGTCGCACTAAATCGTTCGTAATTTCTGATTTAGATTTCCGAATGACACGAATCCAATGCCTATATTAAGCCAGCTCAATTTTTAATATTGTGACAAAAATTGAGAAAACAAATACATACGATAAAGCGTCCAAGTAATCCAATCTATACAAAACTCCGTGATGCCATGGATTATCCTTCATTTGTCGATCAACTTGACATGTCCACAATAAATTGTTTTGAACTTTTGATTTAGAGCTTAAAATGATATGAATCCAATGCCCACGTTAACCTAGCTCAATTTTCTATATTGTGATAAAATTGAAGACTAAAATTGCTTCAACAAGTCCTCCAAGTAATCAAAACTACGTGATGTCATGCACTATGCTTCATTTATAAGCCTTTACTAAATGACCACCAATAATCAGTTTAAAATGATCAATTTAACTGGCTAATCAACTTGACATGTTTGCACTAAATCATCCATAACTTTTGATTTATAGATCATAATGAGACGAATCAAGTGCCCACGTTAAGGTAGCTCATTTTTCTATATTTTGACAAATTCATAGACTGAAATAGAGACAACAAAGGGTCCAAGTAATCCAATCTATCCAAAACTGTATTATGCCATGCATTGTGCTTCATTTATAAGCTTTTAATCAATGAGCACCAATGATCACTTAAGAATGATCATTTTAACTTGTCGATTAACTTGACATGTCCGTACTAACGTGTGACAAAAATAGATATGAAAAAGCGTACAAGTAATCCAATCTATGCTACACTGCGTGATGCCATGTATTATGCTTTATTTATAAGCCTTTACTCAATGAGCACCAATGATTAGAAGAATGATCATTTTAACTTGCCGATCAAATTGACATGTCACATTAAATCGTCCGTAACATTTGATTTAGACCTCAGAATGACACGAATCCAATGCCCACTTCAAGCTAGCTCAATTTTCTATATTGTGACAAAATTTGAGAACAACATACATACGACAAAGCGTCTAAGTAATTCAATATATTCCAAACTGCGTGATGCATGCATTATTTTTCATTTATTAGCTTTTACTCAATGAGCACCAATGATTAGTTTACAATGATCATTTCAACTTGCTGCTCAACTTGACATGTTCGCACTAAATCGTCCGTAACTTTTGATTTTGAGCTCAAAATGATACGAATCCAATGACCACGTTAAGGTATCTCAATTTTCTATGTTGTGATAAAAGTTAAGACTAAAATTGCTTTTACAAGTTAAGCAAACCTACGTGACGTCATGCAATATGATTCATTTAATAAGCATTTACTAAATAAGCACCAATGATCAGTTTATAATGATCAATTTCACTGGCTGATCAACTTGACATGTCTGCACTAAATCGTCTGTAACTTTTGATTTATAGCTTAAAATGGGACGAATCCAATGCACACGTCAAGGTGGTTCAATTTTTATATCGAAATAAAATTTAAGACTAAAATTGCTACGACAAGTCCTCCAACTAATAAAACCTATCAAAAAATTTTGATACCGAAATAGATACGAAAAACCATCCATGTAATCCAATCTATCTCGAACTGCGTGATGCCATGCATTATGCTTCATTTATAAGTCTTTCCTCAGTGAGAAGCAATGATCAAAAGAATGATCATTTTAACTGGCCGATCAACTTTACATGTCGCACAAAATCGTCCATAACTTTTGATTTAGACTTTAGGATGACACGAATCCAATGTCCACGTTAAGCGAGCTCAACTATCTATAATTTGACAAAATTTGACACAGAAATATATACGACAAAGCATCCAAGTAATTCAATCTATCCCAAACTACGTGATGTCATGCATTATATTTCATTTATAAGCTTTAACACAATGTTCACCAATGATCAGCTTAGAATGATCATTTTCACTTGCCGATCAACTTGATATGCCCACAATATATCGTCTATAACTTATGATTTAGAGCTTAAAATGACACTATTCCATGCCCACGTTAAGCTAGCTCAATTTTTTATATTGTGACTAAATTTGAGACAAAACTAGATACGAGAAAGTGTTCAAGTAATCCAATCTATCCCAAACCGCGTGATGCCATCCCTTATGCTTCATTTATAAGAGTTTACTTAATGAGCACCTATGATCAGTTTAGAACGATCACTTGAACTGGCCGATCAACTTGACATGTACACACTAAAGTGTCCGTAACTTATGACTTAGAGCTCAGAATTAAACGAATTCAACGCCCACGTTAAGCTAGCTCAATTTCTATATTGCGATAAAATTTGAGACAGAAATAGATACGAAAAATCATTGAAGTAATACAATCTATCCTAGACTGCCTGATGCCATGCATTATGTTTCATTTATAAGCCTCAATGAGCCCAATGATCAGTTAAGAGATCATTTTAACTGGCCGATAAACTTAACATTTCCACATTAAATCATCTGTAACTTTTTAAAGCTCAGAATGACACAAATCCAATGCCCACGTTACTCTAGCTCAATTTTTTTATATTATATTAAAATTTTAGATAGAACTAGATTTGACAAAGCGTCCAAGTAATCAAATATATCCAAAACTACGTGATGCCATGCTTTATGCTTCATTTATAAGCGTTTACTTAATGAGCACCAACGATCAGTTTAGAATGATCACTTTAACCTGCCGATTAACTTGACATGTCTGCACTAAATCGTCCGTAACTTTTGATTATATAGTTCAGAATGACATGAATCCAATGCCCACGTTAAGCTAGCTCAATTTTCTATATAATGAAAAAATTAAAGACATAAATAGATACGAAAAATTGTCCCTGTAATCCAATCTTTCGCACACTCCGTGATGCCATGCATTATACTTCATTTATAAGCCCTTACGCAATGAGCACCAATTATCAGTTAAGAATGATCATTTTAATTGGTTGATCAACTTGACATGCCTGCACTAAATTATCCGTAACTTTTGAATTAGAGCTCCGAATGAAACGAATCAATGCCCATGGTAAGGTAGCTCAATTTTTTTAACTTTGTGATAAACAATTTAAGACTAAAATTGATTCGACAAGTTCTACAAGTAAAAATGTATTGTGCTTTATTTATAAGCCTTTACTCTTTTAGCACCAATGATCAGTTTAGAATGATCAATTTAACTGGTTGATTAACTTGACATGTCTGCACTAAATCATTCATAAAATTTGATTATATAACTCATAATGACACGAATCCAATACCCACGTTAAGCTAGCTCAATTTTCTATATTGTGACAAAATTTCAGAAAGAAATAGATACGACAAAGCGTCCATGTAATCCAGTCTATGCCAAAATGCGTGATGTCATGCATTATGCTTCATTTATAAGCATTTACTTAATGAGCACCATTGATCAGTTTAGAATGATAACTTTAACTGGCCGATCAACATGTCCACACTAAATCATATGTAACTTTTGATTTAGAGCTCCGAACGACACGAATCCAATGCCCACGTTAAGCTTGCTCAATTTTCTATATTGTGAAAAAATTTGGTACAGAAATGTATACAACAACGCATCCAAGCAATCCAATATATCCCAAACTGTGTGATGCCATGCACTATGCTTCATTTATAAGCCTTTACTAATTGAGCACCAATAATCAGTTAAGAATGATCATTTTTACTTGCCGATCAACTTGACATGTTTGTACTAAATCGTCCGTAACTTTTGATTTAAAGCTCAGAATGACACGAATATAATGCCCACTCAAGCTAGTTTAGTTTTTTATATTGTGATAAATTTTAAGACTAAAATTGCTTTGAGAAGTCCTCCATGCAATCAAATCTATCAAAACTACGTGATGTCATGTATGATACTTCATTTATAAGCCTTTATTCAATGAGCATCAGTGATCACTTTAGAATGATCAATTTAGAGCTCATAATGACACAAATCCAATACCCACGTTAAGCTACCTCAATTTTCTATATTGTGACAAAACTTGAGACAGAAATAGATACCAAAAAGCGTCCATGTAATCCAATCTATGCCGAAATACATGATGTCATGCATTATGTTTCATTTATTAGCGTTTACTTAATGAGAACTATTGCTCAGTTTAGAATGATCACTTTAACTGGCGGATCAACATGTCCGCACTAAATCTTTTGTAACTTTTGATTTAGAGCTCCGAACGACACGAATCCAATGCCCACGTTAAGCTAGCTCAATTTTCTATATTGTGACAAAATTTGACACAAAAGTAGATACAACAAAGCATCCAAGCAATCCAATCTATCCCGAAGTATGTGATGGCACGCATTATGCTTCATTTATAAGCCTTTACTCAATGAGCACCAATAATCTGTTAAGAACGATCATTTTAACTGGCCGGTCAGTTTGACATTTCTGTACTAAATCATCCATAACTTTTGATTTAGAGCTCAAAATGACACGAATCCAATGCCCATGTCAAGCTAGCTCAATTTTTTATATTGCGTTAAATTTCAATACTAATATTGCTTTGACAAGTCCTCCAAGTAATCAAATATATCCAAATCTACGTGATGTCATGTATTATGGTTCATTTATAAGCCTTTACTCAATGAGCATCAATGATCAGTTTAGAATGATCAATTTAACTTGGCGATCAAATTGACATGTCTAAACTAAATTTTCCAATACTCTTGATTTATAGCTCATAATCACACGAATCCAATACACACGTTAAGTTAGATCAATTTTCTATATTGTGCCAAAATTTGAGATATAAATAGCTACGAAAAAGTGTTTAAGTAATCCAATAATAGCCAAAACTTCGTGTCATGCATTGTGCGTTATTTATAAGTCTTTACGCAATGAGCACCAATGATGAGTTTAGAATGATCACTTTAACGGCCCGATCAACTTTAAATGTTCACACTATATCGTCTGTAACTTTTGATTAGAGCTCAGAATAACACATATCCATTGTCCATGTTAACGTAGCTCAATTTTTTATATTGTGACTAAATTTGATACAGAAATAGAAACGACAAAGCATCCAAGTAATCTAATCTATCCCAAACTACATGATGCCATGCTTTAGGTTCATTTATAAGCTTTTAATTAATGAGCACCAATGATCATTTTGAATGATCACTTTATATGGCCGATCAACTTGACATGTTCGCATTAAATTGTCCATAACTTTTGATTTAGAGCTCTGAATGACACGAATCCAATGCCCACGTTAAGCTAGCTCAATTTTTTATATTGTGATAAATTTTAAGACTAAAAATTGCTTTGAATAGTCCTCCAAGTAATCAAATCTATCCAAAACTATGTGATGTCATGCATTATGCTTCATTTGTAAGCCTTCACTCAATGGGCACTAGTGATCAGTTAAGAATGATCAATTTAATTGGGCGATCAAATTGACAAGTCTGACCTATATCGTCTATAACTCTTGATTTATAGCTCATTATGAAAGGAATCCACTGCATACATTAAGCTAGCTCAATTTTTTATATTGAGACAAAATTTGAGATACAAATAGATACAAAAAGCGTTCAAGTAACGCAATCTAGCCAAAACTTTGTGGTGCAATGCATTATGCTTCATTTATAAGTCTTTACCCAGTTTAGAATGATCACTTTAACTGGCCGATCAACTTGAAATGTTCGCACTAAATCGTCAGTAACTTTTGATTTAAAGCTCAGAATGACACGAATCCAATACCCACGATAAGGTAGCTCAATTTTCTATATTGTGAAAATTTTTGAGACATAAATAGATATGAAAAAGCGTTCAAGTAATCCAATCTAGCCAAAACTGCATGATGCCATGCATTATGTTTCCTTTATAAGTCTTTATGCAATGAGCACCAATGATCAGTTTAAAATGATGACTTTAACTGGCCGATTAACTTGAAATTCCCGCACTAGATCATCTATAACTTTTGATTTAGAGCATAGAATGACACGAATTCAATGATCACGTTAAGCTAGCTCAAATTTTTATATTGTGAAAAAATTTAAAATAGAAATAGATACGAAAAAGCGTTCAAGTAATCCAAGCTAGGCAAAACTGCATGATGCCATGCATTTTGCTTCATTGATAAGCCATTACTCAATGACCACCATTGATCAGTTTAGAATGATAACTTTAACTAGCTGATCAACTTGACATGTCTACACTAAATTGTCCATAACTTTTGATTTATAGCTAAAAATAACACGAATCCAATGCCCACGTTAAGGAAGCTAAAATTTTCTATATTGTGACAAAATTTGAGATAGAACTAGATACAAAACAGGGTTCAAGTAATCCAATCTAGCCAAAACTGCGTGATCCCATGCTTTATGCTTTATTTATAAGCGTTTACTCAATGAGCACCAATGATAAGTTTAGGTTGATCAATTTAATTGGGAGATGAATTGACATGTTCGCACTAAATCGTCCATAACTTTTGATTTATAGCTCATAATGACACGAATCCAATGCCCGCGTTAATCTAGCTCAATTTTCTATATTGTGACAAAGTTTGAGATAGAAATAGATTCAAAAGCATCCATGTAATCCAATCTATCATGAAGTGTGTGATTCAATGCATTATGCTTCATTTATAAGCCTTTACTCAATGAGGACAAATGATCAGTTTAAAATGATCACTTTAACTGGCCGATCAACTTGACATATCTGGGTTAAATCGTCCGTAAATTTTCATTTAGATCAAAAACTAACACGAATCCAATGCCCACGTTAGCAAGCTCAATTTTCAATATTGTGATAGAATTTGGACAGAAATAGATACGAAAAAGTGTTCAAGTATTCCAATCTAGCCAAAAATGCGTGATACCATGCATTATACTTCATTTATAAGCCTTTACTCAATGAGCACCAATGATCAATTTAGAATGATCACTTTAATTGGCCGATCAACTTGACATGCCCGCACTAACTCGTCTGTAACTTTTTATTTAGAGCTTAGAATAACACGAATCCAATGCCCATGTTATGTTAGTTCAATTTTTTATATTGTGACAAAATTTGAGATCGAAAGAGATACGAAATAGCGTTCAAGTAATCTAATCAAGCCAAAACTGTGTGATGTCATGCATTATGTTTCATTTATAAGGCTTTACTCAATGAGCACCAATGATCAGTTTAGAATGATCAATTTAAGTGGGCGATGAACTTTACATGTCCGCACAAAATCGTACTAACTTTTGATTTACAACTTAGAATGACACAAATCCAATGCCAGCGATAAGCTAGATCAATTTTCTATATTTTGACAACATTTGAGACAGATATAGATATGACAAAGCGTCCATATAATCCAATCTATCATGAAATATGTGATTCAATGCACTATGCTTCCTTTATAAGCCATTACTAAATGAGAACCAATGATCAGTTAAGTATTATCAATTTAACTCACCGATCAACTTTACATGTCCGCACAAAGTCATTTGTAGCTTTTGATTTAGAGCTCCAAATGACACGAATCCAATGCCCACGCTAAGCTAGCTCAATTTTTTATATTATGAAAAAATTTAGGACTAAAATGGCTTCGACAAGTCATCCAAGAAACTAAATCTATCAAAATCTACATTATGGCATGCATTATGCTTCAGTTATAAGCATTTACTCAATGAGCACAGATGATCAGTTTAGAATGATCAATTTAACTAGGCGATCAACTTGACACGTCTGCACTAAATCGTCCATAACTTTTTATTTATACCTCATAATGAGGCGAATCCAATGCCCATGTTAAGGTAGCTCAATTTTCTATATTGTGACAAAATTTGAAACAGAAATAGATATGAAAAAGCGTTTAAGTAATCCATTCTAGCCAAAACTGAGTGATGCCATGCAATATGCTTCATTTATAAGCCTTTAATCAATGAGCACCACTGATCAGTTTAGAATGATCACTTTAACTAGCAGATGGGCTTCACATGTCCACATTTAATCGTCTATAACTTTTGATTTAGAGCTCAGAATGACACGAATCCAATGTCGACGTTAATCTCACTCAATTTTTTATATTATGATAAATTTTAAGACTAATATTGCTTTGACAAGTCCTCCAAGTAATCAAATATATTCAAATCTACGTGATGTCATGTATTATGCTTCATTTATAAGCCTTTACTCAATGAGCATCAATGATCAGTTTAGAATGATCAATTTAACTTGGCGATCAAATTGACATGTCTAAACTAAATTGTCCAATACTCTTGATTTATAGCTCATAATGACACGAATCCAATACACACGTTAAGTTAGATCAATTTTCTATATTGTGACAAAATTTGAGATATAAATAGCTACAAAAAAGTGTTTAAGTAATCCAATAATAGCCAAAACCTCGTGTCATGCATTGTGCGTTATTTATAAGTCTTTACGCAATGAGCACCAATGATGAGTTTAGAATGATCATTTTAATTGGCCGATCAACTTGAAATGTCCACACTATATCGTCAGTAAATTTTTTATTTACACCTCAGAATAACAGATATCCATCGCCCACGTTAAGGTAGCTCAGTTTTTTATATTGTGACTAAATTTGAGACAGAAATAGATACGACAAAGCATCCAAGTAATCTAATCTATCCCAAACTACATTATGCCATGCTTTATGCTACATTTATAAGCGTTTAATTAATGTGCACAAATGAACATTTAGAATGATCACTTTATATGGCCGATCAACTTGACATGTCCGCACTAAATCGTCCGTAACTTTTTTTTTAGAGCTCAGAATGACACGAATCCAATGCCCACGTTAAGCTAGCTCAATTTTTTTATATTGTAATAAATTTTAAGACTAAAAATTGCTTTGAAAAGTCCTCCAAGTAATCAAATCTATCCAGAGCTACATGATGTCATGCATTATGCTTCATTTATAAGACTTTACTAAATGAGCACTAGTGATTAGTTAAGAATGATCAATTTAATTTGGCGATCAAATTGAAAAGTCTGAACTATATCATCCATAACTCTTGATTTATATCTCATAATGACATGAATCTACTGCACATGTTAAGCTAGCTCAATTTTTTATAATGTGACAAAATTTTGATATACAAATAGATACGAAAAAGCGTTCAGTAACACAATCTAGCCAAAACTTCGTGATGCAATGCATTATGTTTCATTTATAAGTCTTTACGCAATAAGCACCAATGATCAGTTTAGAATGATCACTTTAACTGGCCGATCAACTTGAAATGTTCGCACTAAATCGTCAGTAACTTTTGATTTAAAGCTCAGAATGTCACGAATCCAATACCCACGATAAGCTAGCTCAATTTTCTATATTGTGAAAATTTTTGAGGCATAAATAGATACAAAAAAGTATTCAAGTAATACAATCTAGCCAAAACTGCGTGATGCCATGCATTATGTTTCATTTATAAGTCTTTATGCAATGAGCACCAATGATCAGTTTAGAATGATCACTTTAACTGGCCGATCGAATTGAAATGCCCACACTAAATCGTCTGTAACTTTTGATTTAGAGCTTAGAATGACACAAATTCAATGATCACGTTAAGCTAGCTCAAATTTTTATATTGTGAAAAAATTTAAGACACACTACAAGACTACTTTGCGACCACCTGAAGTAGCCGCAAAAATATGTAGTTGCAAATCAGTCGCAAATTTGTGACTGATTTGCAACCATGACAATAGTGGTTCATTTTGCGACTAATTTGCGACCAATTGGCGGTGTCTATTTTTGCGACTACTTTGCCACTGAATTTCCGTAACAAATTTTGCCACTGTTTTGTGACTACATATGTGGTTGTGAAACCCGTAGTCACAAAATTTTGTGGCTGATTTGCGAATTTTGTGACTGATTTGCGAATTTTGTGACTGATTTGCGACTATATGAACCATGGCAGTCGCAAATCAGTGACAAAGTTTTGTTACTTATTTGTGACTGCAGAGCTTTGTTGTCGCAAATTAGTCACAAAATATTGTGACTGATTTGCGACCACAGTTAACACTGAGTTGCAAATCAGTGGCAAAAAGTACGACTGATTTGCGACTGACTATAAAATAATCAAAAAAAATTTTGTAGTCGCAAATCGGTCCCAAAATATTGAGACTTATTTGGGACTGATTTGCGACTACAATGCAATTAGATTTAAAATAATAATATTTTTTATTTTTATTTTCAAAATATTAAAATTATTTCAAAATAATTTTTAATTAATTTTTATTAATATATATTTTAATAATAATTTTAAATTAATTATTTAATAATATTATTAATATTATTTAATTTTTAATTAATTTTTAAAAACATTTTAAAAAAAAAGTTTCAAAATTAATTTTCAAAATTATTATGTTTTAGTAATATTTTTAAATTTTTATTTCTGAATATTTTAATAAATTATTTTTTTAAACCATTAATTATTATTAATATTATTTAGTAATTAATAATAAATATTATAATATTAAATATAAAATATATTAACTAATTAATATAAAATATTAAATACAAAGAAATTCAAAATTAAAAATATAATTTTTATTAATTAAAATTTAATTTACAAAAAAAATGACAATTAATTTTCCGGCGGTGGAAATTGAAAATCCGAAGGCAAGAACGGGGTCGGGGTCGGAGCCATTGACGGTTCCCATGGGCAATTGTTATCCCGCATATAGGAGGCGAATGCGGGATCTGTCCATTGAAAATACCCGAGGAGCATCTCTAAGTTGGAGATCTTCTTTTGGTTTTCTCTGTTCTGCTCTTGCATCTTCTGATTTGCTTACAAAATCGGCCCGTTTTGTTGTACAATTAGCGTGTTTTTTTCTTGAAGCATTACGTAATCGGGGGAAGTGGATTGTTCCCCACTACGTGTACCCGATAAGTGTAAAGCGGTTCAGGCTACCGAGTCCATAGAGACGCCCTCGGTGATCCGCAACAGAAGACTAAAAAATAACGAAAAGAAAAATAAAATATTAAATTTAATTAATAAAATAATTATAAAAATTTGTAATAACAAAAAAAATTTGAAAAGTATTTTTTACCTGAATGAAGATCTCAATCTTCTCTTCTGAAGTCAGCTCAATTGGACGGCAAGTTCCATCAGACGTTTCTGTTGGATCGACCTCCGCGATCGCCATCTTTTCTTGGATGTTACGTTCGTATGCTTCACAGATTTGTTTTGTTTTCAAATCTACATACGAACCATCAGGTCTATTGTGAGTCTTTATAAAGACCTCACCTATTGAGACAGGTCGTCCCAAATTATGTTCCTACACATATATTGAAAATTTTTTATATAAATAATAATTAAAATTTTAATTAAATTTAAATAAATAAAATTACTTACCATTTACTGCTGGACTTGGATGTAGGATTTTTGGCCCGACAAATGCTTGTGCAGGCCAAGACCGTCCCGAGCAGATTTGCGGTTATTAGATGATTTGCTACTCCTCTCGGTAGACGTTTCTTTTTCCCAATAGTCTGTCATAATTTTGAACAGACTTCAGGAAATCCATCGGCGACGTTTGCCGGTTGTATGTTTGTGCTCACCATCCCTTTCATCCGTTTTACGTAGACGTACCCAAACTCTTTTCGAACCACTGGGGTGATCAAATGATCCAAGGTGTACGATTGCTTTAAATTAATGTATATAATATTAGTATTTATTTAAATATTATAAAATTAAAAATTAAAAAAAAAACACTTACCGCAAACTCGATAAAATATTTTTCCTGCCTCTCACCAGGTACGACCGTCCAACTATAGTAGGGGCCGTCACATTTATTTTTCAAAATTTTTGAAATTTAACGGGTAATAACCCTGTTATCGCGGTCAAACCTAATATTTTCAGTATATGTGGTAACTTATAATGGTTAGTAGTCACATTAATTTGGAAATACAAGTTTTAAATGTGGAAAATACTTAGGGAAAATGTGAATTTACCATATGTGGTTGCGACTGATTTGCGACTGTACATCAAATTTTGAGTTCGTGGTTGCAAAATTTGCGACTGATTTGCGGCCACGTATAATTTTTGTGACTAAAATGCCACTACATTGTCAATGCAGTGGCAAAATGGTGGCAAATCAGTCACAAATAATACCCTAAACCCTAAATTTTTAGATTTGGTGAACAAATTGAATTATATAAGATTGATTACTTGATTATAAGTTATACAAATTTCAATTACCATGAAAACAATAACATTTACCAAATTATCAAATCATTTACCTAAAACACTTTACAAATTTACTTAACCTTATATCTTTTAGATACATTTCAAATATTTTTTAAAAATTAAATCATTACAAATATGGTTTTCAATATATGTGGTAACGTATAATGGTTAGTAGTCACATAAATTTGGAAATACAAGTTGTAAATGAGAAAAATACTTAGGGAAAATATGAATTTACCATATGTGGTCGCAAATGAGTCGGTATTTTGCGACTGATTTACGACTACACATCAAATTTTGAGTTCATGGTCGCAAATCAGACCCAAATTTGTGACTGATTTGCGACCACATGTAATTTTCGTGACTGAAATGCCACCACATTGTCAATGTAGTGGTAAAATGGTGGCAAATCAGTCACAATTTGTGTCATAAAACCTTAATTATATGGTTATTGGAAATAAATTGAATTATATAAGAATCATATGTCCAAAATACATAAAACAATAACTATATTTATTACATTTCTTCGTCCTCGTCATCATCTGAAGATGAAATATTACATTGAAATTCATATTCTAGTTCCACATCTCCGACATCGAAATCAATTTCTTCCGTATGGTTAACTCTATCGACCAACAGATCTACTTCTATCTCTTGAACAACCATTACCTCTTCATCATTTTCTTGTTGCAAGAGGCCAATCTCGTCTTTGTTTTTGTATTTCCCCAAAATGTTAGATCTAGGATTAACTTTCAAAACACTGAGCCATGTTTGTTTTGATGATGATTTAGTGTGCGGATAGGGAATACAACAAACTTGATCTTCTTGAGAGGCTGATACATCATAAGTATTGAAATATAAATTAGTTATATATTTTTAACAAAATTAATTATATAGTTAATTATTTACGAATACGTACCGAGAATAAATGGTTTGTATTTGTAGTATACCCGGAGTGCCGGATATATTTACGCACATGGGTCGTTCAAGTGGTAATTGTAAAGAAATATGGCTCTCCAAAAAAGAATACAAATATGCATATGCATATGTTTTGCGGAATTGTGAATATTTTTAGCCATTAGAAAGGTAAATACTATGAAAACAATTGCATTTATTACATTTCAATTTAATTGTATCAAGCAATATATATTACTTTTTCATATTTACTTTTGTAGCATGTTTGAAGATCACATTTGATGTACGTATTCATATCTTTCGGAAGATGACATTTCATCGAAAAAAGAGTAAGAGTTCCACATATGGGTTCGAGATTATGTATGTTTAATTAATTGACATGTATATTATATTAAATTTATTAATTTTGAAATACTAACTTTTCATATATATATAATCATAGGTCAATGCACTTCCACAGATCCACGCATCTTTTCGATATGGGCTCAAAAATTAGTTCAAGGGCCGATGAATAAAGCGTCAACTTGGCCGATCTATTTTACAAGAGGTTATATGTTCCACAAGAAGAAACATGGACATAGGAGAAAGACATGTAAATACGACATTTGTGTCAAGGGAGACAATTACTCAGATGCATCTGATGAATCTAATTTTTACGGGATTTTAACAAATATCATTCAGCTTGAGTATGTCAGCCTCCTAAATTTGAAGATCACGCTTTTTAAATGTGAGTGTTACAATCCTACGCTTTCAAAAGGTACTCGGAAGTCGGAAAATAGCATCGTTGATGTCTTATCATCGGGGAAATACTACAAATACGAACTATTTATTCTAGATACGTATGTAAATAATTAACTATAATTAATTTCATTAAAAATATATAACTAATTTATATTTTATTAATGATGATGTACCATCCTCTCAATCAGATCAAGTTTGTTATATTCCCTATCTACACACCAAATCATCATCAAAACAAACATGGCTCAGTGTTATGAAAGTTAATCGTAGATCTAACATTTTGGGGAAATACAAAAAAAAAGACGAGATTGGCCTGTTGCAACAAGAAAATGATAAAGAAGTAATGGTTGTTCCAGAGATAGAAGTAGATCGTTTGGTCGATAGAGTTAATCATACCGAAGAAATTGATTTCGATGTTGGAGATGCCGAACTAGAAGATGAATTTCAATATAATATTTCATCTTTAGATGATGACGAGGACGAAGAAATGTAATAAATATATTTAACGTTTTATGTATTTTTGACATTTGATGCTTATATAATTCAATTTATAAACAAAAACCATATAATTAAGGTCTTATGACACTAATTGTGACTGCTTTGCCTCCACATTGCCACTGCATTGGGAATGTGGTGGCAAATCAGTCACAAATATTACAGCTGGTCGCAAATCAATTACAAAAATGCGATTGATTTGCGACTAGAGGATCAAAATTTGAACTACAGTCGCAAATAAGTCGCAAAATAGCGACCAAATTTGTTACTAAAAAACAATCGCAATGTAGTCGCAAATGTAGTCACCAATGATTAGTCGCAAATCAGTCGCAAATTGTACCACTAGTACCGTGGTCGCAAATCAGTTGCAAAATTGGACCACTACATTGATTTACGACTAAGATTTTGCGACTATACGCATGGTCGCAAAATCGCTGTTTTTTGTAGTGTCTAATGCCCACGTTAAGCTAGCTGAATGTTTTATATTGTTCCAAAATTTGAAACATAAATAGATACGACAAAGCGTCCAAGTAATCCAATCTATCCCGAATTGCGTGATGCCATGCATTATGCTTCCTTTATAAGCTTTTACTCAATGAGCACCAATGATCCATTTAGAATCTTTAATTTACCTAGGCGATCAACTTGACATGTCTGCACTAAATCGTCCATAGCTTTTTATTTATAGCTCATAATGACACAAATCAAGTGCCCACGTTAATCTAGCTCAATTTTCTATATTGTGTCAAAATTTGAAACAGAAATAGATACGAAAAATCGTTCAAGTAATCCATTTTAGCCAAAACTAAGTGATGCCATGCATTATGCTTCATTTATAAGCCATTAATCAATGATGACTAGTGATTAGTTTAAAATGATCACTTGAACTAACCGATCAACATGACATGTGTGCACTAAATTGTCCGTAACTTTTGATTGACAGCTCAGAATGAAACGAATCCAATGCCCACATTAAGCTAGCTATATTTTTTATATTGTGACAGAATTTGAGACAGAAATAGATACGAAAAACCGTCCATATAATCAATTCTATCTCGAACTATGTGATGCCATTCATTATGCTTCATTTATAAGCCTTTACTCAATGAGAAGCAATGATCAGTTTAGAATGATCACTTTAACTGGCCGATCAACTTGACATGTTGCACTAAATTGTCCGTAACTTTTGATTTAGATCTTAGAATGACACGAATCCAATGCCCATGTTAAGCAAGCTCAATTATCTATAATGTGACAAAATTTGACACAGAAATATATATGACAAAGCATCCATGTAATCCAATCTATCCCAAACTGAGTGATGCCATGCATTATTTTTCATGTATAAGCTTTAACTCAATGAGCACGAATGATCACTTTAGAATGATCATTTTAACTTGCCGATCAATTTGATATGTCCACGATAAATCATCCATGATTTATAGCTCAAAATGAAACGAATCCAATGCCCACGTTAAGATAGCTAAATTCTCTATATTTTGCAAAATTTAACACAGAAATAGAGACAACAAAGTGTCCAAGTAATCCAATCTATCCCAAACTGCGTGATGCCATGCTTTATGCTTCATTTATAAGTGTTTACTCAATCAGCACCATTGATAAGTTTAGATTAATCATGTTAAATGGCCGATCAACTTGACATTTCCGCACTAAATCATCCGTAACTTTTGATTTAGAGCTCATAATGACACAAATCCAATGACCACGTTAAGGTAGCTCATATTTCTATACTGTAACAAAATTTGAGATATATATACGACAAAGCGTCCAAGTAGTACAATCTATCCAAAACTGTGTGATGCAGTGCATTATGCTTCATTTATAAGCTTTTACTCAACGAGCACCAATGATCAATTTAGAATAATCATATTAACTCACCGATGAACTTGACATGTCCGCACTAAATCGTTAGTAACTTTTCATTTTAACCTCAGAATAACACGAATCCATTGCCCATGTTAAGCTAGATAAATTTACGATATTTTAAATAAATTTAATGCATATATAGAGAAGACAAAGAATCAAAGTAATCCAATGCATCTAAAACTGTGTGATGCCATGCATTATGCTTCATTTATAAACCTTTACTCAATGACCACCAATGATCAGTTTAGAATAATCGTATCAACTGGCCTATCAACTTGACATATTCGCACTAAAAATCTTCCATAACTTTTAATTTAGAGCTCAAAATGACACGAATCCAACGACCACTTTAAGTTAGATAAATTTTCTATATTTTAACAAAATTTGAGACAAAAATAGAGACGACAAACCGTCCAAGTAATCCAGTCTATACAAACTGTGTGATGCCATGCACTATGCTTGATTTATAAGCCTTTACTCAATGAGCACCAATGATCAGTTTAGAATAATCATATTAATTGGCCGATTAACTTGACATGTCGGCACTAAGTCGTCCTTAACTTTTGATTTTGAGCTCAAAATGAAACAAACCAATGCCCACGTTAGGCTAGATAAATTTTCTATATTTCAACAAAATTGGAGACAGAAATAGAGAAGACAAATCATAGTACAAAAATCTATACAAAACTGTGTGGTGCCATGCGTTATTCTTCATTTATAAGGTTTTACTCATTAAGCACCAATGATCAGTTTATAATGATCATTGTAACTTGCCAATCAACTTGACATGTCCGCACTAAATCGTCCGTAACTTTTAATTTAGAGCTCCCAATGACGCGAATCCAATGCCCACTTTAAGCTAGCTCTATATTGTAACAAATTTTGAGATAGAACTAGATAGGACAAAGCGTCCAAGTAATCCAATATATCCCAAACTGCGTAATACCATGTTTTATGCTTCATTTATAAGCGTTTACTTAATGAGCACAATTGATTAGTTTAGAATGATCATTTTATTTGGCCGATCAAGTTGAGATGTCCGCACTAAATCGTCCGTAACTTATGATATTAAGCTCGGAATGATACGATTCCAATGCCCACGTTAAGCTCGCTCAATTTTCTATATTGTGACAAAATTTGAGATGAAAAAGCGTTCAAGTAATCCAATCTATCCCGGATTGGGTGATGCCATGCATTATTATTCATTTATAAGGTTTTACTCATTGAGCACCAATGATCAATTTAAAATGATCATATTAACTTACCGATCAACTTGACATGTCCGCACTAAATCGTCCGTAACTTTTGATTTAGAGCTCAGAATGACACGAATGCAATGTGCACGTTTAGCTAGCTTTACTGAATAAGTCTTTACTGAATGAACACCGATAATCAGTTTAGAATCATCAATTTAACTAGGCGATCAACTTGACATGTATTCACTAAATTGTCCATAACTTTTGATTTATCATAATGACACGAATCTAATGCCCACTTTAAGCTAGCTCAATTTTCTATATTGTGATAAAATTTGAAACATAAATAGATACGAAAAAGCGTTCAAGTAATCCATTCTAGCCAAACCTGAGTGATGCCATGCATTATGCTTCATTGATAAGCCTTTAATCAATGAGCACTAGGGATCAGTTTAGAATGATCACTTGAACTGGCCGATCAACTTGACATGTGTGCACTATATCATCCGTAACTTTTGATTGAGAGCTCATAATGAAACGAATCCAAAGCCCAAATTAAGCTAGCTATTTTTTGTATTGTGACAGAATTTGAGACCGAAATAGGTACGAAAAACCTTCCATGTAGTCCAATCTATCTTGAACTGCGATACCATGTAATCCAACTAGATACCATGCATTATTCTTTATTTATAAGCCTTTACTCAATGAGAAGAAATGATCAAAAGAATGATCATTTTAACTGGCTGATCAACTTTACATGTCACACTGAATCGTCTGTAACTTTATAGCTCAAAATGAAACGAATCCAATGCCCACGTTAGGCGAGCTCAATTATCTATAATGTGACAAAATTTGACACAGAAATATATACGACAAAGCGTCCAAGTAATCCAATATACCCCAAACTGCGTGATGCTATGCATTATATTTCATTTATTGGCTTTAACCCAATGAGCACCAATGATCAGTTTAGAATGATCATTTTCACTTGTTGATGAACTTGATATGTCCGCAATAAATTGCCTATAACTTATAATATAGAGCTTAGAATGACACTAATCCAATGCCCACGTTAAGCTAGCTCAGTTTTTTAATATTCTGACTAAATTTGAGATAAAACTAGATACAACAAAGCGTTCAAGTAATCCAATCTATCCCAAACCGCGTGATGCCATGCTTTATGCTTCATTTATAAGAGTTTACTTAATGAGCACCTATGATCAGTTTAGAATGATCACTGGAACTGGCCGATCAAATTGAAATGTCCACACTAAATCGTTTGTAACTTATTACTTAGAGCTCAGAATGACATGAATCCAATCCCCACATTAAGCTAGCTGTCGAAGTAATACAATCTATCCCGAACTGCGTGATGCCATGCATTATGCTTCATTTATAAGCTTTTACTCAATGAGCACCAATGATCAGTTAAGAATGATCCTTTTAACTGGCCGATAAACTTGACATTTCCATACTAAATCATCCGTAAATTTTGATTGAGAGCTCAGAATGACACGAATCCAATGCCCACGTTACTCTAGCTCAATTTAATATATTGTATTAAAATTTTAGATAGAACTAGATTTGACAAAGCGTCCAAGTAATCCAATCTATCCCTAACTGCGTGATGCCATGCTTTATGCTTCATTTATTAGTGTTTACTTAATGAGAACCAACGATCAGTTTAGAATGGTAACTTTAACATGCCGATTAACTTGACATGTCCGCACTAAATCGCCTGTAACTTTTGATTATATAGTTCAGAATGACATGAATCCAATGCCCACGTTAAGCTAGCTCAAATTTCTATATTGTGAAAAAATTTAAGACAGAAATAGATACGAAAAAGTGTCCATGTAATCCAATCTATCCCAAAATGCGTAACTTTCGTAACTTTCGTAACATGTCGATCAACTTGACATGTCCGCACTAAATTATCCGTAACTTTCGAATTAGAGATCCTAATGAAACGAATCAATGCCCACATTAAGCTAGCTCAATTTTGTTTACATTGTGATAAACAATTTAAGACTAAAATTGCTTCGACAAGTCCTCCAAGTAATAAAACTTATCCAAAACTACGTGATGTCAGGGATTGTCTTTATTGATAAGCCTTTACTCTTTTAGCACCAATGATCTGTTTAGAATGATCAATTTAACTGGTTGATCAACTTGACATGTCTGCACTTAATCGTTCATAACATTTGATTATATAACTCATAAACAAATCCAATATCCACGTTAAGCTAGCTCAATTTTCTATATTGTAACAAAATTTCAGACAGAAATAGATACGACAAAGCGTACATGTAATCCAATCTATGCCAAAATGCATGATGTCATGCCTTATGCCTCATTTATAAGCGTTTACTTACTGAGCACCATTGATCAGTTTAGAATGATCACTTTAACTGGCCGATCAACATGTCTGCACTAAATCGTATGTAACTTTTGATTTAGAGCTCCGAACGACACGAATCCAATGCCCACTTTAAGGTAGTTCAATTTTCTATATTGTGATAAAATTTGAGATAGAAATATATAAAACAATGCGTCCAAGCAATCCAATCTGTCCCGAACTATGTGATGCCATGCATTATGCTTCATTTATAAGCCTTTACACAATGAGCACCAATAATTAGTTAAGAATGATCATTTTAACTGGCCGATCAACTTGACATTTCCGTACTAAATCTTCCATAACTTTTGATTTAGAGATCAGAATGACATGAATCCAATGCCCACGTCAAGGTAGCTCAATTTTTTAGATTATGATAAATTTTACGACTAAAATTGCTTTGACAAGTCCTCCGTGTAATCAAATCTATCCAAAACTATGTGATGTCATGTGTTATGCTTCATTTATAAGCCTTTACTCAATGAGCATTAGTGATCAGTTTAGAATGATCAATTTAACTGGGCAATCAAATTGACATGTCTAAACTAAATCGTCCATTACTCTTTATTTATAGCTCATAATGACACAAATCAAATGCACACGTTAAGCTAGCTCAATTTTCTATATTGTAACAAAATTGAGCTACCAATGATGAGTTTAGAATGATCACTTTAACTGGCCGATCAACTTGAAATGTCCACACTATATCGTCTGTAATTTTGATTTAGAGCTCAGAATAACACATATCCATTGCCCATGTTAAGCTAGCTCAATTTTTTATTTTGTGACTTAATTTGAGACAGAAATAGATACGACAAAGCATCTAAGTAATCTAATCTATCCCAAACTGCATGATGCCATGCTTTATGCTTCATTTATAAGCATTTAATTAATGAGCACCGATGATCATTTAGAATGATCACTTTATATGGCCGATCAACTTGACATGTACCCACTAAATCGTCCGTAACTTTTGATTTAGAGCTCAGAATGGCACGAATCCAATGCCCACGTTAAGCTAGCTCAAATTTTTATATTATGATAAATGTTAAGACTAAAATTGCTTTGAAAAATCCTCCAAGTAATCAAATCTGTAACATCCCATGCCTAAATTTAAACTGTGAAGCCCACAAAACTAGAAGTGAAGGTATAACGGACAATTATTCTAAAACTCTAATTAACCCTAATGACTATATAAGACGTCGTCAAAAAGGATTAGAGGTAGCCGTTCATCAGAAACCAAAACAAGAGCAAAGGGAGAGATTTTGACAGAGGAGAGGGATAGAAAGTTTAAAGTTGGAGAGTCCAGGTGCTTGTTTGTACCATCTCCGGAGGAAAAGAAATTAACCTAAACTTCACCGTGAGGTGAGACGATATCTACGATTTTCAGTATACACTTATGTATATGTATTTTGATGAGTGCTTCGTTTAGGGAGAACATTAGAGGTTGAATTATGTGTGGTATTAGGGTTTTAGTTAATTGTTGAAAACATGATGGTGTTTTTATCAGGAAAAAGGAGTTAAACCTATTAGGAATTTATTAGATAATAAATAAATAAATATTAAAATGATGAATAGGAATGTGGTGGTGTACGTGTGTGGTGGAGGAAAGGAGTAGAAATATTAGGTGACTTAATTATTAAGGAAGATAAATTGTGATGTGTTGGTTTATTGGTTAAGAATACTAAATTATTTATGGTTGATTATGGTATACTAAAATGAACCATAATCAATTAATTAATTGAAATAAATTAATATGATTATTAGATAAATATTAAACATTTACTTTAAACAAGTATAATGTTTGATTTATTAATATGGTAATAAATTTCTGGTGAACATGATATTCACGTAACGCGGGTATGGTGGATTTGAACAACGTTAGTTTGTTCAACTATGTTGATGGATGTTGGGCTACAACAACAACGGTGTTGAGTCGTAGTTCATTAACGGCTGGCAGGCTAGAAACAACCGTCGACGTGACGGGAGCTTGACGTGAGCAAATAGGCTGACGCGGATGTGGTGGAAAGCCGATGTGGCTTGGGGGTGGGGTTCTGAATCCTTAAACCGACGTGGTTTGGCAACCGTCGACTTGACGGAAGCTCGACGTGAGCAAATAGGCGGACATGGCCGGGGGGGGGGGGGGGAGCCGACATTGCTTGGGGAGTTCCGAATCCTTAAACAGACGTGGTTAAGAATGAGGAAGAGTGGTTTTGACTTAGGGAAACACTGTTTAAATACATATGTATTGGTAGTATTGCTGTCGATACATATGTATAATGGGAATATGTGGGTAGGCGTGATCGTTTCACTGAGTAATTATGTTGCTCATGCCTCTTTTTGGATGCAGGAGAGTTCGAGTAGTAGTGATGCATTGACTCGGGATGGTGCTACATTTTGGTAATTTTTAAAAATTATTTGTTTATTTTATTTTGAATCTTGAATATCGTTGAATAAATGAATTATAAGTTAAGTACGAGGCGATGACACGTGTCATGTATTTTGGAGATGGGTGTTACAATTTTGGTATCAGAGCGAGGTTGCTACTCCGGTTGTGATTCGGAGAGCTCTGTTTTAAAGTTTTTGTAGTTAAAAGAAAAAAATATTTTCAATGGGGGAGCACCACTCAGAGTAACATGCGTGAGGTCATTTAAATTTTGTTGATTTATAATACTATTGTAGTGTAATGTGTGAATTGGGTGTTTATGTGGACAATACGCCGCCGAGGAGTGTTAATCGTAGGACTTATTTGCGTATTGGAGATCATCAACGAGACCATAATGATCAGCCGCTTCTGCAAGAACGTGTTGTTCCAACTCAACAACCAGCCGTTGTTGCTCTCGTGGTGGATTATGCCTAAATGCAGTTGTGATGCGACGAATGCGTGAGGTGTTAGCGCTTTGGTTGCAGAAAGTTCCTGTAGCAAACCGAATACCAAGAGTTGTAGTGCCCGAGCATGCAACTCTTGAGTTCGTTGCACTTGAGCCTCTTGTTCAAGAGTTTCGGGCACCTCAATACTCACCACCATCTACTCTAGTGCCAAAGATGACAGTATGGGATCAGGGCCCACATATTGGGATGCTATGAAGATGTTAAGGAATTTGAATAAGTTAGTGGAGGAATGGATCCGATTACAGCACACAACTGGGTGAATGTGTTAGATAAGAACTACGAGACCATCATGTGTTCGATTGAGTTTTGAAAGCAATTGGCGATTTAATACTTAAGGAACGAAACACAAGTTGGTGGGATAGTGTTGTCATTAGTACTCATGCAAACCACATGCTTAGTTGGCATGACTTTAAGGAGAAATTTGCACGGGAGTATTTTCCACAAGAGGCTGTAGACCAAATGGTTATGTTGTTTGTCGATCTTTGACAGGGGTATAAGTGAGTACGGGAGTATGATATAGAATTTTTCTCTATTTATGAGCTTCAGAGGGAGAGGAACAAACGAGTATGACATGATACTCAAGTTTCAAAGATGTTTGAGATTAGAGGTGAAAAAATCGTTTCATAGTGCAAAAGTACAATAACATGGTCAATTTAGTGGGAACAACGTTCTTAGTAGAACAAGGCATTGACGCGGAAACCAAACAGGAAAAAGTGGCCCAAGCAAGGGTAGGAAAATTAGTTGAGCTGTAGAAACATACCATGGATAATTGGAATATGGGCTTGTAGAGATTAGAAGGGTGCTCATTTGTTTTAAGTGTGGTTAGAATGGACACATCCAGATGCATTGTTCAATTGGACCACTTAAAGGTAGGACTAGAAGGATTGCGAATACAAGTTATATGCTAAATTGAGCAAATATTCTTTTTGGGAGAGGAAGATTGGCTTTTTAGGTCATGTTGTGTCTGGAGTTGGAGTATGAGTGGATCCGAAAAAAAAACGCAACGATTATGGAATGACCGGCACTAGAAATGAAACATGGTTATGTAGTTTTCTTGACCTAACGGGTTATTACTGAAAAATTGTTGAGCGATTTGCAAGTATGGTCGAACCTATGACTCAATTCACAGAAAATGATGTGAAGTTTAAATGGATAAAAGAGTGTGAAGAGAGCTTTTAGAAGTTGAAAAAGTATTTGATTGACAGTTCAATATTGACCTTGCTAAGGACAGAGCTACCACATTTAGTATACACTAACGTATCAAGGTTAGGATTGGATTGTGGGCTAATGCAGGAAGAACGAATAATTGCCTATGTGTTTAGGCAATTGATAAAACATGAGATCAATTATTCCACCCATTGTTTGGAATTAGCAATAGTTGTTTTTGTTTCAAGGATTTGGCATGCGTATTTGTACGGAGAAAAAGTCCAAGTTTTTATTGACCACAAGATTTTAAAATATATATATATATATATACGCAACCATACCTTAATTTGAGACAAATGAGATGGATTAAACTAATATCAGATTATGATTTGGAAATTGCATACCATCCCCGTAAAGCTAACATGGTAGCAAATGCAATAACTAGAAGAAAAAAATGACATATCAAAGGAATGAGAAGTGGAGGAACAAGTAGCTTTCTTGGAAAAATTAAGCTTGTGTGTTGCTATTGTTTCCAAAGATTAGGATTAGCAAAGGAGTTAGCAGCGGTTCATGATATGTTTCATGTATTAGTCCTCCGAAAAGTTGTCAAACAACCCCAACTCATTATGCAACAATCTCCAGAGGATTTGGAAAAAAAAACTTGATAATTCTTAATAAACCGGTAAAAATCACTAGACAACGAAGAGTTGATATGGAAGGGAAGCATGTTAAATCAGTGCGTGTTTGTTGGGAAAGAGACGGAATTAAGAAGAGACGTCGGAGTCGGAACATCATATTAGAATCTATTATCCTGGTCTTTTTAAGGATCACAACGAGAGTGAGGTTGAACCATCGAATTCGGAATTCTTTTGTGGTGGGGGAGAATTATAACATCATGGGCCTAAATTTAAACTGTGAAGCCCACAAAACTAGAAATGAGGGTATAACGGACAATTATTCTAAAACCCTAATTAACCCTAATGACTATATAAGACGTCGTCAAAAAGGATTAGAGGCAGCCGTTCATCAGAAACAAAAACAAGAAGAGAGGAAGAGATTTTGATAGAGTAGAGGGATAAAAAGTTCAACGTTGGAGAGCCCAGGTGCTCATATGTACCATCTCCGGAGGAAAAGAAATTAACCCAAACTTTGCTGTGAGGTGAGATGGGATCTACGATTTTCATTATACACTTATGTATATGTATTTTGATGAGTGCTTCGTTTAGGGAGAAAATTAGAGGTTGAATCATATGTGGTGTTAGGGTTTTAGTCAATTGTTGCAAACATGATCATGTTTTTATCAGGAAAAAAGAGTTAAACCAATTAAGAATTTATTAGATAATAAATAAATAAATATTAAAATGATAAATAGGAATGTGGTGATATACGTTTGTGGTGGAGGAAAGGAGTAGAAATATTAGGTTAATTTATTATTTTAATGGAGATTATTCTGTGACTTAATTATTAAAGAAGATAAATTGTTATGTGTTGGTTTATTGGTTAAGAATACTAAATTATTTATGGTTGATTATGGTATAGTAAAATGAACCATAATCAATTAATTAATTGAAATAAATTAATATGATTATTAGATAAATATTAAACATTTACTTTAACACAAGTATAATGTTTGATTTACTAATGTGGGAATAAATTTCTGGTGAACATGATATTCACGTAACGCGGGTATGGTGGATTTGAACAACGTTAGTTGGTTCAACTATGTTGATGTGTGTTGGGCTACGACAACGGCGGTGTTGAGTCGTAGTTCATTAACGGCTGGCAGGCCGGAAACAACTGTGGACGTGACGGGAGCTCGACATGAGCAAATAGGACAATGTGGCCGTGGTGGAAAGCCGATGTGGCTTGGGGTGGGGGGTTCCGAATCCTTAAACCGATGTGTGGTTAGGCAACAGTCAATGTGACGGAAGCCCAACGTGAGCAAATAGGCCGACATGGCCGGGGGGGGGGGGGGGGGGATGGGGAAGCCGGCGTGGCTTGGGGAGTTCTGAATCCTTAAACCTACATGGTTAAGGATGAGGAAAAGTGGTTGTGACTTAGGCAAACACGGTTTAAATACATATGTGCTGGTCGTATTGCTGTCAACTTTTTGTGGGATCAATCATGCTAATTTTCATTCCTAAATAAAGTAATTATCAAGATTAGATACATACTTGTATATTGGGAATATGTGGGTACGCGTGATTGTTTCACTGAGTAATTATGTTACTCATGCCTCATTTTGGATGCAGGTAAGTTCGAGCAGTAGTGATGCAGTGACTCGGGATGGTGCTACATTTTTGGAATTTTTATACATTATTCATTTATTTTATTTTGAATTTTGAGTATCTTTGAATTGACACGTCTGACCTAAATCGTCCATAACTCTTAGTCTATAGCTCAGAATGACATGAATCCACTGCACACGTTAAGCTAGCTCAATTTTCTATATTGTGACAAAATTTGAGATACAAATAGATACGAAAAAGCGTTCAAGTAATCTAACTTAGCAAAAACATCATGATGCAATGCATTATGCTTCATTTATAAGTCTTTACGCAATGAGCACCAATTATCAGTTTAGAATAATCACTTTAACTGGCCGATCAGCTTGAAATGTCCGCACTAAATCGTCAGTAACTTTTGATTTAGAGCTCAGAATGACACGAATCCAATATGCACGATAAGCTAGCTCAAGTTTCTATATTGTGAAATTTTTTTGAGATATAAATAGATACGAGAAAGCGTTCAACTAATCCAATCTAGCCAAAACTGCGTGATGACATGCATTATCCTTCATTTATAATTCTTTATGAAATGAGCACCAATGATTAGTTTAGAATGATCACTTTAACTTGGCAATCAACTTTGAATGCCTGCACTAAATCATCCGTAACCTTTGATTTAGAGCTTAGAATGACACGAATTCAATGATCACGTTAAGCTAGCTCAAATTTTTATATTGTGAAAAAATTTAAGACAGAAATCGATAAGAAAAAGTATTTATGTAATACAATTTAGCTAAAACTGCGTGACGCCATGCATTTTGCTTTATTTATAATCCTTTACTCAATGACCACCAATGATCAGTTTAGAATGATAACTTTAACAGGCTGATAACCTTGACATGTATATACTGAATCATCCATAACTTTTGATTTAGAGATTAGAATGACACGAATCCAATGCCCACGTTAAGCAAGCTAAATTTTCTATATGGTGACAAAATTTGAGAATGGACTAGATACAAAACAGCATTCAAGTAATCCAATCTAGCCAAAACTGAGTGATCCTATGCTTTATGTTTCATTTATAAGCTTTTATTCAATGAGCACCAATGATAAGTTTAGAATGATCAATTTAACTAAGAGATCAACTTGACATGTGTGCACTAAATCATCCATAAATTTTGATTTGTAGCTCATAATGACACGAATCCAATGCCCACGTTAATCTAGCTCAATTTTCTATATTGTGACAAAGTTTGAAAAAGAAATAGATAAAAAAAGTATCCATGTAATCCAATCTATCATGAATTGTGTGATTCAATGCATTATGTTTTATTTATAAGCCTTTACTCAATGAGGACCAATGATCAGTTTAGAATGATCACTTTAACTGGCCGATCAACTTGACATGTCTGGGTTAAATCATCTGTAACTTATGATTTAGATCAAAAACTGACAAGAATCCAGTGCCCACGTTAAGCTAGCTCAATTTTCAATATTGTGACAGAATTTGAGACAGAAATAGATATGAAAAAGTGTTCAAGTATTCGAATCTAGCCAAAACTACGTGATGCCATGCATTAGGCTTCATGTATAAGCATTTACTCAATGAGCACCAATGATCAATTTAGAATGATTACTTTAATTGGCCGATCAACTTGACATGTCGGCACTAAATCGTTTGTATTTTTTTATTTAGAGCTTGAAATAACAGGAATCCAATGGCCATGTTAATTTAGTTCAATTTTCTATATTGCGACAAAATTTGAGATAGAAATAGATACGAAATAGCGTTCGTAATCCAGTCTAGCCAAATCGGTGTGATGCCATGCATTATGTTGCATTTATAAGCCTATACTCAATAAGCACCAATGATCAGTTTAGAATGATCAATTAAACTGGGCGATCAAGTTAACATGTCCGCACTAAATCATACTAACTTTTGATTTAGAACTAAGAATAACACGAATCCAATTCCCAACGTTAAGTTAGCTCAGTTTTCTATATTTTGACAAAATTTGAGACAGATATAGATATGACAAAGCATCCATGTAATCCAATATATCCTGAACTGCGTTATTCAATGCACTATGTTTCCTTTATAAGCATTTACTCAATGTGTACCAATGATCAGTTAAGTATGATCAATTTAACTGACCGATCAACTTTACATGTCCGCACAAAGTCGTTCGTAGCTTTTGATTTTGAGCTCCGAATGACACAAATCCAATGCCCACGTTAAGTTACCTTAATTTTTATATTGTGATAAAATTTAGGACTAAAATGGCTTTGACAAGTCATCCAAGTAACTAAATCTATCAAAATCTACATGATGGCATGCATTATGATTCATTTATAAGCCTTTACTCAATAAGCACCGATTATCTGTTTAACTAGGCGATCAACTGAACATGTCTACACTAAATTGTCCATAACTTTTGATTTATAGCTCATAATGAGACGAATCCAATACCCACGTTAAGCTATCTCAATTTTCTATATCGTGAAAAAATGTGAAACAGAAATAGATACGAAAAAGCGTTCAAGTAATCCATTCTAGCCAAAACTGACTGATGTCATGCATTATGCTTCATTTATAAGCCTTTAATCAATGACCACCAGTGGTCAGTTTAGAATGAAGACTTGAACTGGTCGATCAACTTGACATGTGTGCACTAAATCGTCCGTAACTTTTGATTGAGAGCTCAGAATGAAACGAATCCAATGCCCACATTAAGCTAGCTATATTTTTTATATTGTGACAGAATTTGAGACAAAAATAGATACGAAAAACCATCCATATAATCCAATCTATCTCGAACTGCGTGATACCATGCATTATGCTTCTTTTATAACCCTTTACTCAATGAGAAGCAATGATAAAAAGAATGATCGTTTTAACTGGCCGATCAATTTTACATGTCGCACTAAATCGTCCGTCCGTAACTTTAGATTTAGACCTTAGAAAGACACCAATCCAGTGCCCACGTTAAGCGAGCTCAATTATCTATAATGTGACAAATTTGACACAAAAATATATACCACAAAGTGTCTAAGTAATCCAATCTATCCCAAACTGCGTGATGCCATTCATTATTCTTCATTAATAAGCTTTTACTCAATGAGCACGAGTGATCAGTTTAGAATGATCAATTTAACTTGCAGATCAACTTGATATATCCACAATAAATTTTCCATAACTTATGATTTAGAGCTCTGAATAACTTATGATTCCTCCAAGTAATCAAATCTTTCCAAAAATGCGTAGTGTCATGCATTATGATTCATTTATAATCTTTTAGTCAATGAGCACCAATGATAAGCTTAAAATGATCAATTTAAATGGGTGATCAACTTGACATGTCTGCACTAAATTGTTCATAAGTTTTGATTTAGAGCTCATAATAACACGAGTCCAATGCCCACGTTAAGCTAGCTCAATGTTCTATATTGGGAAAAAATTTGAGACAAAAATAGATACAATAAAGCATCCAGATAATCCAATCTATCTCAAACTGTGTGATATCATTCATTATGCTTTATTATAAACCTTTACTCAATGAGCACCAATGATCAGTTTAGAATGATCACTTTAACTGGCCGATCAACTTGACATGTATGCACTAAATCGTCCGTAACATTTAATTTAGAGCACTGAATGACACGAATCCAATGCCCACATTAATCTAACTAAATTTTCTATATTGTGACAAAATTTTAGACAGAAATTGATACGACAAATCATCCATGTAATCCAATCTATCCCGAACTGCGTGATGCCATGCATTATGCTTCATTTATATGCCTTTACTCAATGAGCACCAATGATCAGTTAAGAATGATCACTGTAACTGGCGATCAACTTGACATGTCCGCACTAAATCTTTTGTAACTTTTGATTTTGAGCTCAGACTGACACGAATCTAATGCCCACGTTAAGCTAGCTCAATGCTTTTATATTGTGATAAATTTAAAGACTAAAATTTTTTAAACAAGTCCTCCAAGTAATGAAATCTTTCCCAAACTACGTGGTGTCATGCATTATGATTCATTTATAATCCTTTCAATCAATGAGCACCAATGATCAGTTTAGAACGATCAATTTAACTGGACAATCAACTTGACATGTATACACTAAATTGTCCATAACATTAGATTTAGAGCTCATAATAACACGTATCCAATGCCCACGTTAAGCTAGCTCAATGTTTGATATTGTGACAAAATTTGAGACAAAAATAGATACGACTAAGCATCCACGTAATCCAATCTATCTCAAACTGCGTGATATCAAGCTTTATGCTTTATTTATAAACCTTTACTCAATGAGCACCAATGATCAGTTAAGAATGATCACTTTAACTGACCGATCAACTTGACATTCCGCATTAAATCGTCCGTAACCTTTTATTTAGAGCTCAGAATGACACGAATCTAATGCCCACGTTATATTTTCACAAAATACAAGACAAAATAGATATGACACAACGTCCATGTAATCCAATCTATCCCGAAGTGCGTGATGCCTTGCATTATGATTCATTTATAAGTGTTTCATTAATGAGCACCAGTGATCAGTTTAGAACTTGGCATGTCTGCACTAAATCATCAGTAAATTATATTCTAGAGCTCAAAATGACACGAATCCATTGCCCACGTTAGGATAGATAAATTTTCTATATTGCGACAAAATTTGAGACAAAAATAGATAAGACAAAGCGTCCAAGTAATCCAATCTATACCGAAGTGCGTGATGTCATGCATTATGCTTCATTTATAAGCCTTTACTCAATGAGCACCAATGATCAGTTAAGAATGATCATTTTAACTGACCGATCAACTTGACATGTCTGCACTAAATTGTCTGTAACCCTTATTTAGACCTCAGAATGACACGAATCCAATGCCCACGTTAAAGTAGCTCAATGTTATATATTATGATAAAATTTGAAAAAGAAATTGATACAAAAAAGCGTATCCAATCTAGCCCAAACTGTGTGATACCATGCATTATGCTTCATTTATAAGCCTTTACTCAATGAGCACTAATGATCATTTTAGAATTATCACTTTAACTGGCCGATCAACTTGACATGTCCACACTAAATCGTTCCTAACTTCTGATTTAGAGCTCAGAATGACATGAATCCAATGCCCAAGTTAAGTTAGCTCAATTTTCTTTATTGTGCAAAAACATGAGACATAAATACATACACAAGCGTTCAAGTAATCCAATCCAGCAAAAACCTGCGTGATGCCATGCATTATACTTCATATAAAAGCTTTTACTCAATCACCACCAATAATCAGTTAAGAACGATCTATTTAATTGGCCGATCAACTTGACATGTCCGCATTAAATCGTCCATAACTTCTGATTTAAAGCTCAATATGAAACGAATCCAATGCCCACGTTAAGCTACCTTAATTTCTATATTGGGACATAATTTGAGACAGAAATGGATACGAGAAAGTATCCATCTAATCCAATCTATCCCGAACTACGTGATGTCATGCAATATGCTTCATTTATAAGCCTTTACTCAATGAGCACCAATGATCATTTCAGCATGATCACTTTAAGTGCCCGATAAACTTGACATGTCCACTTTAAATTGTTCGTAACATACTATTTAGAGCTCAAACTAATACAAATCCAGTGCCCACATTAAGCTACCTCGATTTTCAAAATTGTTACAAAATTTGAGACAGAAATAGATATAAAAAAGTGTTCACGTAATCCAACCCAGCCAAAATTTTGTGATGCCATGCATTATGCTTCATTTATAAGGCTTTACTCAATGAGTACCAATGATCAGTTTAGAATGATCACCTTAGCTAGGCGATCAAGTTGACATGACCGTAATAAATCGTATATAACTTTTGATTTAGAGCTCAGAATAATACGAATCCATGCCCGTGTTAATCTAGCTCAGTTTTATATATTGTGACAAAATTTGAGACATAAATTGATACGACAAAGCGTCCAAGTAATCCAATCTATCTCAAACTGCATGATGTCATGTATTATGCGTCATTTATAAGCCCTTACTCAATGAGCACCAAGGATTAGTTTAGAATGATCACTTTAACTGGCAGATCAACTTGACATGTACGCACTAAATCATCCAAAATGTTTGATTTAGAGCTCAGAATGACACGAATCCAATGGCCACGTGAAGCTAGCTCAATTTCTATGTTGTGAAAAAATTTGAGACAAAAATAGATACAAGAAAGCATCCATGTAATCCAATCTATCCCAAACAGCATGATGTCATGCATTTTGCTTCATTTATATGCCTTTACTCAATGAGCACCAATGATAAGTTTAGAATGATCACTTTAACTGGCCGATCAACTTGACATGTCCGGACTAAATCGTTCGTAACTTTTGATTTAGAGCTCCGAATGACACGAATCCAATGCCCATGACAAGCTACCTCAATTTTTTATATTATGATAAAATTTATGACTAAAATTGCTTCAACAAGTCCTCCAAGTATTCAAATCTTTCCAAAACTATGTGATGTCATGCATTATGTTTCATTTATAAGCCTTTAATAATTGAGCACAATGATCATTTTAGAATGATCAATTTTACTGGGCGATCAACTCCACAAGTCCTCCAAGTAAAATGTCTATAAATTTTTATTTAGAGCTCATAATAACACGAATGCAATGTCCACGTTAAGCTAGCTCAATTTTATATATTGTGATAAAATCTGAGACAAAAATAGATATGACAACGTATCCATGAAATCCAATCTATACCGAGCAGCGTGATATCATGCATTATCCTTCATTCAAAAGCCCATACTCAATGAGCACCAATGATCAGTTTAGAATGATCACTTCAATTGGCCGGTCAACTTCACATGTCCGCACTAAATCGCCTGTAACTTTTGATTTAGAGCTCAAAATGACACACATTTAATGCCCACATTAAGCTAGCTCAATTTTCTATATTTTGACAAAATTCGAGACAGAAATAGATAAGACAAAGTGTCCATGTAACTTTTGATTTAGAGCTTAGAATAACACCTATCAATTGCCCACGTTAAGCTAGCTCAATTTTCTATATTGTGACAAAATTTGATGCAGAAATAGATACAAAAAAGCGTTCAAGTAATCCAATCTAGCCAAAAATGCGTGATGCCATGAATTATGCTTCATTTATAAGCCTTTACTCAATGAGCACCAATGATCAGTTTAGAATGATCACTTTAACTAGCCGATCAACTTGACATGTTCGGACTAAATCGTCTGTAACTTATGATTTATAGCTTAGAATGACACGAATCCAATGCCCACGATAAGCTAGCTCAATTTTCTATATTGTGAGAAAATTTGAGGCAGAAATAGATATGACAAAGCATTCAGGTAATCCAATCAATACCGAACTGGCTGATGGCATGCATTATGCTTCATTTATAAGCCTTTACTACATGAGCACCAATGATCAGTTTAAAATTATCACTTTAACTGGCCGATCAACTTGATATGCCCGCACTAAATCTTCCGTAACTTTTGATTTAGAGCTAAACCAGACACGAATCCAATGCCCACATTAAGCTAGCTCAACTTTTTATATTGTGACAAAATTTCAAAGAGAAATAGATACGAAAAAGCGTACCAATAATCCAATATATCCTGAAATGCGTGATGTCATGCATTATGCTTCATTTATAATACTTTACTCAATGAGCACCAATGATCAGTTTAGAATGATCACTTTAACTGGCCGATCAACTTGACATGTCCGCACTAAATTGTCCGTAACTTTTGATATAGATGTCACAATGACACGAATGCAATGCCACGTTAAGATAGTTCAATTTTTTATATTGTGACCAAATTTTAGTCTAAAATGGATACGATAAAATGTCCAAGTAATCCACTGTATCGCAAACTGCGTGATGCCATGCTTTATGCTTCATTTAAATGTGATTACCTAATCAGTACAATTGATCAGTTTAGAATGATCACTTTAAATAGGCGATCAACTTGACATATCCAAACTAAATTGTCCGTAACTTTTGATTTAGAGCTTAGAATAACACCAATCAATTGCCGACGTTAAGCTATATGAATTTTTTATATTGAGACATAATTTGAGACAGAAATTGATATGACAATGCATCCAAGTAATCCAATCAATCCCGAACTGCGTGATGTCATGCATTATGCTTCATTTATAAGCCTTTACTCAATGAGCATCAATGATTAATTTGACATGTCCACAATAAGTCGTCCATAACTTTTGATTTAAAGCTTTGAATGACATGAATCCAATGCCCACGTTAAGCTAACTCAATTTTCTATATTGTGACAAAATTTGAGACATAAATAGATAAGACCAAGTAATCCACTCTATCCCAAACTGCGTGATGTCATGCTTTATGCTTCATTTATAAGCGTTTACTTAACGAGTATCAATGATCAGTTTAGAATGATCACTTTAACTAGGCGATCAACTTGACATGTCCGCACTAAATCCTCCGTAACTTTTGATTTAGAGCTCAGAATAACACGAATCCAATGCCCATGTTAAGGAAGCTCTATTTTCTATATTGTGACAAAATTTAAGCTAGAAATAGATATGAAAAATTGTTCAAGTAATCCAATCTAGCTAAAAGTACATGATGCCATGCATTATGCTTCATTTATTAAACTTTACTCAATGAGCACCAATGATCAGTTTAGAATGATCACTTCAACAGCCCGATCAACTTGAAATTTCTGCATTAATTCATCCGTAACTTATGATTTAGAGCTAAACCTGATACGAATCCAATGCCCACGTTAATCTAGCCCATTTTTTTAATATTGAGACAAAATATGAGAAAGAAATTGATACGAAAAAGCGTCCACGTAATCCAATCTATCCTGAACTACGTGATGTCATGCATTATGCTTCCTTTATAAGCCTTTACTCAATGAGCACCATTAATCAGTTTAGAATGATCACTATAACTAGCCGATCGACTTGACATGTCTGCACTAAATCGTCAGTAATTTGTGATTTAGAGCTCAGAATGAAATGAATCGGATGCCCACGGTAAGCTAGCTCGATTTCTATATTGTGACAAAATTTGAGAAAAACAGATACAACAAAGCATCCATGTAATCCAATCAATCCAGAACTGCATGATGCCATGAAATATGCTTCATTTATATGCCCTTACTCAATGAGCACTAGTGATCAGTTTAGAATGATCGCTTTAACTGGATGATAAACTTGAAATGTTCGCACTAAATCGTCTATAACTTTTGATTTAGAGCTCATAATGACACGAATCCAATGCCCACAATAAGCTAGCTCATTTTTTGTGTTGTGAAAAAATTTGAGACATAACTACATACGACAAAGCGTCCAAGTAATCCACTCTATCCCAAACTGCATGATGCCATGCTTTATGATTCATTTATAACGGTTTACTTAATGAGTACCAATGATCAGTTTAGAATGATAACTTTAACTAGGCGATCAACTTGACATGTCTGCACTAAATCTTCCGTAAGTTTTGATTTAGAGCTCAGAATAACACGAATCCAATGCCCATGTTAAGCTAGCTCAATTATCTATATTGTGACAAAATTTGAGATTGAAGTAGATATGACAAAGCATCCATGTAATCCAATCTATCCTGAACTGCGTGATGCCATGCATTATGATTCATTTGTATGCCTTTACTTAATTAGCACCAATGATCAGTTTAGAATGATCATTTTAACTGGTTGATCAACTCAAAATGCCCATGTTAAGCTAGCTCAGTTTTCAATATTTTGACAAAGTATGAGACAGAAATCGATACTACAAAGCGTCAATGTAAACCAATCTATTCCGAACTATGAGATGTCATGCATTTTGCTTCATTTATAAGCCTTTACTCAATGAGCACCAATGATTAGTTTAGAATGATCACTTTAACTGGCCGATCAACTAGACATGTCTGCACCAAATCATCCGTAACATTTGATTTAGAGCACCGAATGACACGAATCCAATGCCCACATTAATCTAGCTAAATTTTTTATATTGTGATAAATTTTAAAACTAAAATTGCTTCAACAAGTCCTCCAAGTAATAAAATCTTTCTAAAACTACGTGATGTCATGCATTATGCTTCATATATGAGCCTTTACTCAATGAGCACCAATGATCAGCTTAGAATGATCACTTTAACTAGCCGATCAACTTGACATGTCCGGACTAAATGGTCCATAACTTTTGATTTAGATCTCAAAATGACATGAATCTAATGCCCACGTTAAGCTAGCTCAATTTTCTATATTGTGACAAAATGTGAGACATTAAAACAAAGCATCAATATAATCCAATATATCCCGTACTGCGTGATGCCATGCATTATGCTTCATTATAAGCCTTTACTCAATGAGCACCAATTATCAGTTTAGAATGATCACTTTAACTAGCCGATCAACTTGACATGTCCGCAGAAAATCGTCCGTAACCTATGAATTAGAGCTCACCATGACAAGAATCCAATGCCCACGTTAAACTAGCTCAATTTTCTATATTGTGACAAAATTTGAGATAGAAATAGATACGACAAAGTGTCCAACTAATCCAATCGACCCCACACTACGTGATTTGATGCATTATGCTTCATTTATAAGCCTTTACTCAATGAGACTAATGATCAGTTTATAATGATCATTTTAACTGGCCGATCAACTTGACATGTCCGCACTAAATCGTCCGTAACTTTTGATTTAGAGCTCAAAATGACACGAATCCAATGCCCATGTTAAGCTATACTACAAGAAAACTACCAATTTGCGACTGCGATTTACGACTACATACGTGGTCGCAATTTTTGCGACCACATTTGCCACGGTTTAGGGACTAATTTGCGATTACGGCGAAGTAGTCACAAATTGGTCACAAAAATCTGACCAATAAGTGTAGTCACATGTTGGTCGCAATACGCAACCAATTAGCTACTGAAATGCGACTGCATTGCGACTGACCTAGGTAGTCGCTAATCAGTCGCAAAATAGCGACTGAATAGCGACTACATATGGAAAATCAGTTGGTAGTCACTTATCGGTCGCTAAAAATGCAACCAATTTGCGACTACGTTCTGTAGTGGCTCTGCAGTCACAAAGTGGTGGCAAAGTGCCAATATAAAAAACATGTGCGTGTTAGGCATAACGACATTTAAGCGACTACATTGTTGTAGTCGCAAAGTAGTGGCAAATCAGTGGCAAAGTAGTGGCAAAATGTTGCATATATATGCACCATCCCATTCTCTCATTTGTAAAATTGAAGGAAAAAATTTATTTAAAACATGTGGGAAAATTATAACAATTCGAGAGATTGGATGTACAGAAGAATTGATAATGAAACAAGAAATATATCGGCAGAATTTGCACAAGGCATGGAGCAGTTCATGAATTTTGCAAGTAGTCAACCTATAGCTCGAAGTAGCGGAGGTAAGTTTTTCTGTCCTTGTATTAATTGCAAAAATGATAAATTTATTTCGGGACGGAAGATATGGAGTCATCTATATAGTCGAGGATTTATGCCAAATTATTATATTTGGTGTAAACATGGAGAAGAGCTGAATGTTCAGTTAGAGACGAGTACTAGTCGGGGTGATGTACAAAAAAATCAGGGAGGTACACGTGGTTGTAGTAGTGATGAAACCATTGGTATATCCGGTAATAGATATGTTGAAATGGTGACGGATGCATTTCGTGAGACAACGACTGATGATCATCAATACCATAATCAAAACGAAGAAAATTATAATTATAATAAAGAAGAACGGCCTAATGAAGAAGCACAAATTTTTTACAACATGTTAAAAACTGCGAAAAATCCATTGTATGATGGTTGTCAAGAAGGGCACTCACAGTTATCTTTAGCTGCTCGATTTATGAACATCAAGTCTGATTTTAATTTACCAGAAAAATGTATGGATTCTTGGGTGGAGCTGTTTACAGAATATTTACCCGAGAAGTATCAGGCAACGGGTTCAAATTATGAAACCGAAAAATTGATGCGAAATTTAGCCCTCTCGTTTTATACAATTGACGTGTGTGTTCAAAACTAAATATTTTTTTCATGTAATTTAAATTTTCAATAATAAATATTAGAATTTTAATTTTTTATTTCTCTTTATTCAATATTTTATATTAATTAGTTCATATATTTTTATTTAATGTTATAATATTTATTATTCATTAATAAAAACTATTTATAATATTTAATACTTTAAAAATATAAATTTATGAAAATATTCATAATTGAAAATTTTAAAATATTATTAAAACATAATAATTTTGGAAATTACTTTTCAAAAATATTTTCAAATAATTTTATTATAAATTAATAAAAAATTAAATAATATTAATATTAAACCATAAATTATAAACTGTTATATTAATATTTATAAAAAATTAAATAATATTAATATTAAAAGATAATAATATAAATTATTATATTAATATTCTAATTACAAAATATTAATATTATTATTGAAATTAATTTTAAAAAATATTATTAAAATTTATATTTACAAATATTATTTTACATTTATTATTGAAAGAATTTAAATATTTTGAAATTAAATTTAAAAAATAATAATATTTTTATTTTTAAAATATAAAAATTATTTCAATAATAATTTAAAATTTTATATTTTTTAAATCAAATTACGTTGTAGTCGCAAATCAGTCCCAAATCAGTCGCAATTTTTGCCACCGATTTACGACTCCTTCATACATGTGGTCACAAATCAGTCACAAAAAATTGTGACTGATTTGCGACTACAACATTTTGTGACTGATTTGCGACTATAGTAGAAACGCATTCGCAAATCAGTCACAAAATTTTGTGGCTGATTTGCGACTGCACTACTCTTGTAGTCGCAAATAAGTCACAAAACTTTGTGACTGATTTGCGACTGCACTACTCCTGTAGTCGCAAAATTTTGTGACTGATTTGTGACTACATATTTCGAAACCACATATGTACTCGCAAAACAGTGGCAAAATTTTATTTAGAGCTTGGAATGACACGAATCCAATGCCCACGTTAAGCTTGCTCAATCTTATGAAAAATTTAATACACAAATAGATACGACAAAGTGTTCAAGTAATCAAAAATATCTCAAACTACGTGATGTCATGCATTATGCTTCGTTTATAAGCCTTTACTCTATGAGCTCCAATGATTAGCTTCATGTGTGCACTAAATCGCCCATAACTTTTGACTTAGACCTTAGAATGAGACGAATCCAATGCCCACATGAAGCTAGGTCAATTGATTATATTAAGAAACAATATAAGTTAGAAATAGATACGAAAAGCATTCAAGTAATCTAATATAACCAAAACTGAGTGATGCCATGCATTATGCTTCATTTATAAGCTTTTACTTAATGACACCAATGATATGTTTAAAATGATCACTTTAACAGGCTGATCAACTTGACATGTCCCCACTAAGTCGTTCGTAACTTTTAATTTAGAGCTCATAATGACATGAATCCGATGCCCACGTTAAGCGGCTCAATTTTTCATATCATGACAAAATTTGAGACAGAAATCGATACAACAAAGCGTCCAAATAATCCAATCTATTCCGAATTTCATGATGCCTTGCATTATGCTTCATTTATAAGCGTTTACTCAATAAGCACCAATGATCAGTTAAGAATGATCATCTAAACGTGACGATCAATTTGACATGTCTACACTAAATCATCTGTAACTTTTGATTTATAGGTCAGAATGACACTAATCCAATCTCAATTTTCTAAATGGCCAATCAACTTGACATGTCCGCACTAAATCGGCCGTAACTTATGATTTAGAGCTTATAATGACACGAATCAAATGCCCACGTTAATCTAGCTCAATTTTCTATATTGTGATAAAATTTGAGACAGAAATAGATACGACAAAGCTTCCAAGTATTCCAATCTATCCCGAATTGGGTGATGCCATACATTATGCTTCATTTATAAACATTTACTCTATAGGCACCAATTATTAGTTAAGATAGATCATTTAAACTGGCCGATCAACTTGACATCTCCACAATAAATCGTTTGTAAGTTTTGATTTAAACAAAATTTTTGACATAACTAGATACGACAAAGCGTCCAAGTTATCCAGTGTATCCTAAACTGTGTGATGGCATGCTTTATGCTCTATTTATAAGCGTTTATTTAACGGGCTCAATTGATCACTTTAGAATGATCACTTTAACTATGCGATCGACTTGAAATATCCGCACTAAATCGTCTGTAACTTTTGATTAAGAGCTCAGAATAACACGAATCCAATGCCCACATTAATCTAGCTCAATTTTCTTTATTTTGACATAATTATAGCAGAAATAGAGACGACCAAGCGTCCAAGTAATCCAATCTATCCAAAACTGCGTGATTTCATGAATTATGCTTCATTTATAAGCTTTTACTTAATGAGCACCAATGATTAGTTTAGAATGATTACTTTAACTAGCCGATCAACTTAACATGTCCGCACTAAATCGTCTTTAACTTATAATTTAGAGCTCAGAATGACACGAATCCAATGCTTCGACAAGTCCTCAAAGTAATCAAATCTATCCAAAACTACGTGATGTCATGCATTATGCTTCATTTATAAGCGTTTACTCAATGAGCACCAATGATCAGTTTAGAATGATCACTTTAACTCGCCCATCAACATGACATGTCTGCACTAAATCGCCCATAACTTTTGACTTAGACCTTAGAATGACACAAATCCAATGCCCACATGAAGCTAGGTCAATTGATTATATTAAGAAACAATATAAGTTAGAAATAGATACGATAAAGCATTCAAGTAATCTAATATAACCAAAACTGAGTGATGCCATGCATTATGCTTCATTTATAAGCTTTTACTTAATGACACCAATGATATGTTTAAAATGATCACTTTAACAGGCTGATCAACTTGACATGCCCCCACTAAGTCGTCCGTAACTTTTGATTTAGAGCTCAGAATGACATGAATCCGATGCCCATGTTAAGCTGGCTCAATTTTTCATATCATGACAAAATTTGAGACAGAAATCGATACAACAAAGCGTCCAAATAATCCAATCTATTCTGAATTTCATGATGCCTTGCATTATGCTTCATTTGTAAGCGTTTACTCAATAAGCACCAATGATCAGTTAAGAATGATCATATTAACGTGACGATCAATTTGGCATGTCTACACTAAATCGTTTGTAACTTTTGATTTATAGGTCAGAATGACACTAATCCAATTTCAATTTTCTAAATGGCCAATCAACTTGACATGTCCGCACTAAATCAGCCGTAACTTATGATTTAGAGCTTATAATGACACGAATCAAATGCCCACGTTAATCTAGCTCAATTTTCTATATTGTGATAAAATTTGAGACAGAAATAGATACGACAAAGCATCCAAGTATTCCAATATATCCCGAATTGGGTGATGCCATACATTATGCTTCATTTATAAACATTTACTCTATAGGCACCAATTATTAGTTAAGATAGATCATTTAAACTGGCCGATCAACTTGACATCTCCGCAATAAATCGTTTGTAAGTTTTGATTTAAACAAATTTTTTGACATAACTAGATACGACAAAGCGTCCAAGTTATCCAGTGTATCCTAAACTGTGTGATGGCATGTTTTATGCTCCATTTATAAGCGTTTAGTTAACGGGCACAATTGATCACTTTAGAATGATCACTTTAACTATGCGATCGACTTGAAATATCCGCACTAAATCGTCTGTAACTTTTGATTTAGAGCTCAGAATAACAGGAATCCAATGCGCATGTTAAGCTAACTAAATTTTCTATATTGTTACAAAATTTGAGGCATAAATAGATACGAAAAACCATTCAAGTAATCCAATCTAACCAAAACTGTGTGATGCCATGCATTATGCCTCATTTATATGTGTTTACTTTAGGAGCACCAATGATCAGTTAAGAATGATCATTTTAACATGCCGATCAACTTGACAAGTCCGCACTAAATCGTCCATAACTAATGATTTAGAGCTCAGACTGACACGAATCCAATGCCCACGTTAAGCTAGCTCAATTAACTATATTTTGACAAAATTTTAGACATAAATCAATAAGACAAAACATCCAAGTAATCCAATCTACCCCGAATGGCATGATGCCATGCATTATGTTTCATTTATAAGTCATTACTCAATGAGCACCAATAATCAGTTAACAATGTTCATTTTAACTGGGTGATCAACTTGACATATCCATACTAAATCATCTGTAACTTATGATTTAGAGCTTGGAATGACACGAATCCAACGCCCACATTAAACTTGCCTAATTTTCTATCTTATGAAAAATTTAATATGAAATAGATACGACAAAACGTTCAAGTAATCAAAAATATCCCGAACTGCGCGATGTCATGCGTTATGCTTCATTTATAAGCCTTTACTCTATGAGCCCCAATGATCAGTAAAGAATGATCATTTTAACTTGCCGATCAACTTCACATGTCTGCATTAAATCATCCGTAACTTTTGATTTAGAGCGTAGAATAACACGAATACAATGCCCACAATAATCGTAACATGACAATCAACTTGCGTAGAATAACACGAATACAATGCCCACAATAATCGTAACATGACAATCAACTTGACATGTCTGCACTGAATAGTTTGTAACTTTTGATTTATAGGTCAGAATGACACTAATCCAATCTCAATTTTCTAAATGGCCTATCAACTTGACATGTGCGCACTAAATCGTCCGTAACTTATGATTTAGAGCTTAGAATGACATGAATCAAATGCCCACATTAAACTAGCTCAATTTTCTATATTGTGACAAAATATGAGACAGAAATAGATACGACAAAGCATCCAAGTATTCCAATCTATCCCGAACTTGGTGATGCAATGCATTATGCTTCATTTATAAACCTTTACTCTATAGGCACCAATTATTAGTTAAGATAGAACATTTTAACTGGCCAATCAACTTGACATGTCCGCACTAAATCATTCATAACTTTTGATTTAAACAATTTTTTTGACATAAGTAGATACGACAAAGCGTCCAAGTTATCCAATGTATCATAAACTGCGTGGTTGCATGCTTTATGCTCCATTTATGAGCGTTTACTTAATGGGCACAATTGATCACTTTAGAATGATCACTTTAACTCTTCGATCAACTTGACATGTCCACATTAAATCGTCGGTAACTTTTGATTTAGAATTCAGAATAACAGGAATCCAATGCTTATGTTAAACTAGCTAAATTTTCTATATTGTGACAACATTTGAGACATAAATAGATACGAAAAACCGTTCAAGTAATCCAGTCTAACCAAAACTATGTGATGCCATGCATTATGCCTCATTTATAAAAGTTTACTTTATGAGCACCAATGATCAGTTAAGAATGATCATTTTAACATGCCGATCAACTTGACATATCCGCACTAAATTGTCCGTAACTTATCATTTAGAGCTCAGACTGACACGAATCCAATGTCCACGTTAAGCTAGCTCAATTTTCTATATTGTGACAAAATTTGAGACATAAATAGATATGGCAAAGCGTCCATATAATCCATTCTATCGCAAAATGTGTGATGCCATGCATTATGCTTCATTTATAAGCCTTTACTCAAGGAGCATTAATGATTTGTTTAGAATGATCACTTTAACTAGCCGATCAACTTTACATGTATGCACTAAATCGCCTGTAAATTTTGATTTAGAGCTCAGATTGACACAAATCCAATGCCCACTTAAAATAGCTCTATTTTTTTATATTGTGACAAAATTTGAGATAGAAACAGATACGAAAATGCGCTCAAGTAATCCAATATAGTTAAAACTGCGTTATGCCATGCATTATGCTTTATTTATAAGCCTTTAGTCCATGAGCACCAATGATTAGTTTAGAATGATCACTTCAACTGGGCGATCAACATGACATGTCCGCACAAAATCTTCCACAACTTTTGATTTCAAGTTCAGAATGACACGAACCAATGCCCACGTTAGGCTAGCTCAATCTTTTATACTATGACAAAATTTTTGACAAAACTAGCTATGACAAAGCGTCCAAGTTATCCAATCTATCATAAACTGTGCGATGCCATGTTTTATGTTTCATTCATAAGTGTTTGTGTAGTGAGCACCAATGATCACTTTATAAGGATCACTTTAACTACGCGATCAACTTGGCATGTCTGCACTAAATCATCCGTAACTTTTGATTTAGAGATAAGAATAACAGGAATCCAATTCCCATGATAAGCTAGCTAAATTTTCTCTATTGTGACAAAATTTGAGACATAAATTGATACGAAAAACTGTTCAAGTAATCCAATCTAGCCAAAACTGCATGATGCCATGCATTATCCTTCATTTATAAGCGTTTACTTTATCAGCGCCAATGATCAGTTAAGAATGATCATTTTAACATGCCCATCAACTTGACATGTTCGCACTAAATCGTATGTAACTTATATGATTTAGAGCTCAGACTGACACGAATCCAATGTCCACGTTAAGCTAACTCAATTTTCTATATTGTGACAAAATTTTAGACATAAATAGATATTACAAAGCGTCCAAGTAATCCAATCTATCCCGAACAGTGTGATGCCATGCATTATGTTTCATTTATAAGGCATTACTCAATGAGCACTAATAATCAGTTAAGAATATCCATTTTAACTGGCTGATCAACTTGACTAAATTTTCTATAACTTATGATTTAGAGCTTATAATGACACGAATCCAATGCCCACGTTAAGCTTGCTCAATTTTCTATACTATGACAAAATTTAATACAAAAATAGATACGACAAAGCGCTCAAGTAATCAAAAATATCCCGAATTACGTGATGTCATGCATTATGCTTTGTTTATAAGCCTTTACTCCATGAACCCTAATGATCAGTATAGAATGATCATTAAACTTGCCGATCAACTTCACATGTCAGCATAAATCGTTCGTAACTTTTAATTTAGAGCTCAGAATGACACGAATCCAATGCCCACGTTAAGGTACATAAATTTTCTATATTGTGACAAATATTTTTGACAAAAACAGATACAAAAATGCGTTTAAGTAATCCAATATATCCCAAACGGTATGATGCCATGCTTTATGATTCATTTATAAGCGTTTACTTAATGAGCAACAATGATCACTTTAGAATGATCACTTTAACTACGCTTTCAACTTGACATCTACGCACTAAATTGTTCGTAACTTTTGATTTAGAGTTCCGAATAACAAGAATCCAATGCCCACATTAACCAATGTCAATTTTCTATATTGTGACAAAATTTGAGACATAAATAGATATGATAAAGCATCCAAGTAATCCAATCTACCCCGACCTACGTGATTCCATGCATTATGTTTCATTTATAAGCCTTTACTCAATGAGCACCAATAATCAGTTAAGAATGATCACTTTAACTGGCCGATCAACTTGACAAGTCCGCATTAAATCATTAGTAACTTATGATTTAGAGTGCAAACTGACACGATTCCAATGCCCATGTTAAACTAGCTCAATTTTCTATATTGTGACAAAAATTAAGATAGAAATAGATATGAAAAAGTGTTAAAGTAGTCCAATCTAGCCAAAAATGTGCCATGCATTATGCTTCATTTATAAGCCTTTACTCAGTCAGCATCAATGATCAGCTCAGAATGATCACTTTAACTAAGCGATGAACTTGACATGTCCGCACTAGATCATCTGTAACTTTTGATTTAGAGCTAGAATAACACGAATCCAATGTCCATATTAAGCTTGGTCAATTTTCTATATTGTGACAAAACTTGACACAAAAATAGATATGAAAAACCATTGAAGTAATCCAATCTAGCCAAAACTGCGTGATCCCATGCATTATGTTTCATTTATAAGCCTTTACTCAATGAGCACCAATGATTAGTTTAGAATGATCACTTTAACTAGCCGATCAACTTGACATATCCACACTAAACCGTCTGTAACTTTTGATTTAGAGCTCAAAATGACACAAATCCCATGCCCAATTTAAAGTAGCTAAATTTTCTATGTTGTGGAAATATTTGAGATAGAAATAGATACTTAAATGCGTTCAAGTAATCCAATCTAGCCAAACTGTGTGATGCCATGCATTATGCTTCATTTATAAGCCTTTACTCAATGGGCACCAATTATTAGTTTAGAATGATCACTTTAACTGGCCCATCAACTTGACATGTCCGCACTAAATCGTCCGTAACTTTTGATTTAGATCTCAGAATGACACAAACCAATGCCCACATTAAGCTAGGTCAATATTTTATACTGTGACAAAATTTTCGACAGAATTAGATACGACAAAGCGTCCAATTTATCAAATCTATCCCAAACTACGTGATGCAATGCATTATGCTTCATTTATAAGTGTTTACTTAATGAGCACCAATGATCACTTTAACTAGGTGATCAACTTGACATGTATGCACTAAAGCGTCTATAACTTTTGATTTAGAGCTCAGAATAATAGGAATCCAATGCCCATGTAAAGCTAGATCAATTTTCTATATTGTGAAAAAATTTGAAACATAAAATGATACGGAAAACCATTCAAGTAATCCAATCTAGCCAAAACTTCGTGATGTCATGCATTATGCTTCATTTATATGCATTTACTTTATCAGCACCAATGATCAGTTAATAATGATCATTTTAACATGCCGATCAACTTGACATGTGTGCACTAAATCGTCCATATTTTATGATTTGAACCTCAAACTGACACGAATCCAATGCCCATATTAAGCTAGCTTAATTTTCTATATTATGACAAAATTTGAGACATAAATAGATACGAAAAAGCGTCCAAGTAATCCAATCTATCCCGAACGTTGATGCCATGCATTATGTTTCATTTATAAGCCTTTACTCAATGTGCACCAATAATTAGTTAAGAATGATCATTTTAACTGGCCGATCAACTTGTCATGTCCGCACTAAATCATGTGTAACTTATGATTTAGAGCTTAGAACAACACGAATCCAATGCTCACGCTAATCTTGCTCAGTTTTCTACATTGTGTCAAAATTTGAAACAGAAATAGATACGAAAAAGTATCCCAGTATTCCTATGTATCCTGAACATGGTGATGTCATGCATGATGCTTCATTTATTAGCCTTTACTCTATGGGCACCAATGATCAGTTAAGAATGATCATTTTAACTGGACGATCTACTTGGCAAGTCCACATTAAATCGTCCGTAACTTATGATTTAGAGCTCAAAGTAACACGAATCCAATGCGCACGTTAAGCTAGCTCAATTTTCTATATTATGACAAAATTTGAGACATAAATAGATATGAAAAACCGTTCATGTACTCTAATCTAGCCTAAACTGTGTGATGTCATGCATTATGTTTCATTTATAAGCCTTTACTCAATGAGCACCAATGATCACTTTAAAATGATCACTTTAACTAAGCAATCAACTTGACATTTATACACTAAATCGTGAGTAACTTTTGATTTATTGCTCGGAATAACATGAATCGTTGCCCATGTTAAGCTAGTTCAATTTTTTATATTGTCACAAAATCTGAGACAGAGGTAGATACAAAAAACCGTTGAATTAATCCAATCTAGCTAAAACTGCGTGATCCCATGCACTATACTTCATTTATAACCCTTTACTCAATGAGCACTAATGATCAATTTAGAATGATCACTTTGACTGGCCGATCAACTTGACATATCCGCACTAAATCGTCTGTAACTTTGGATTTAGAGCTCAGAATGACACGAATCCAATGCCCACGTTAAGGTAGCTAAATTTTCAATATTGTGACAAAATTGAGACATAAATAGATACAAAAAACCGTCCAAGTAATCCAATCTAGCCAAAACTGCGTGACGCCGTGGGTTATGCTTCATTTATAAGCGTTTATTTTATTAGCACCAATGATTAGTTAAGAATGATCATTTTAACATGCCGATTAATTTGACATGTCCTCACTAAATCGTCCGTAACTTATGATTTAGAGCTCAGACTAACACGAATCCAATGCCCATGTTAAACTAGCTTAATTTTCTATATTATGAAAAAATTTGAGACATAAATAGATACGGCAAAGCGTCCATGTAATCTAATCTATCGCGAACTGCATGATGTCATGCATTATGCTTCAGTTATAAGCCTTTACTCAATGAGCACCAATAATCAGTTAAAAATGATCATTTTAACTGGCTCATCAACTTGACATTTCCACACTAAATCGTTTGTAACTTATGATTTAGAGCTTAGAATGACACGAATACAATGCCCACGTTAAGCTTGCTCAATTTTCTCTATTATGACAAAGTGTAATACAGAAATAGATACGACAAATCATCTAAGTATTCCAACCTATCCAGCACTAGGTGATGCCATGCATTATGATTCATTTATAATCATTTACTCTATTGGCCCCAATGATCAGTCAAGAATGATCATTTTAACTGGCCGATCAACTTGATATGTCCGCACTAAATCGTCCCTAACTTTTGATTTAGAGCTTGGAATGACACGAATCCAATGGCCACGTTAAGCAGGCTCAATTTTTTATATTTTGATAAATTTAAGACTAAAATTGGTTCAACAAGTCCTTCAAGTAATCAAATCTATCACGAACTGCGTGATGTCATGCATTATGCTTCATTTATAATCCTTTACTCCATGAGCCCCAATGATCAGTAAAGAATGATCATTTTAACTTGCCGATCAACTTCACATGTCCGCATTAAATCGTCTGTAACTTTTGATTTATAGCTCAGAATAACACAAATCCAATGCCCACATTAAGCTAGCTCAATTTTCTATATTTTGAAAAAATTATAGAGAGAAATAGAGACGACAAAGCGTTCATGTAATCCAATCTATCCAAAACTGTGTTATTTCATGCATTATGCTTAATTTATAAGCCTTTACTCAATGATCACCAGTGATCAGTTTAGAATGAACTCTTTAACTGGCCGATCAACTTGACATGTCCGCACTAAATCGTCTTTAACTCACGATTTAGAGCTCAGAATTACATGAATCAAATGCCCACTTTATGTTGGCTCAATTTTCTATATTGTGATAAAATTTGGGACAGAAATAGATACGATAAAGCATCCAAGTAATCCAATCTATCCCCAACTGCGTAAGGCCATGCATTATACTTCATTTATAAGCCTTTACTCAATGAGCACCAATGATTAGTTTAGAATGATCAATTTAAATGGCCGATCAACTTGACATGTTCGCACTAAATCATGCGTAACTTTTGATTTAGAGCTAAGAATGACACTAACCAAGGCCCACGCTAGGCTAGCTCAATCTTTTATACTGTGACAAAATTTGAGACATAAATAGATACGAAAAACCATTCAAGTAATCCAATCTAGCCAAAACTGCGTGATGTCATGCATTATGTTTCATTTATAAGCGTTTACTTTATCAGCACCAATGATCAGTTAAGAATGATCATTTTAACATGTCGATCAACTTGACATGTACGCACTAGATTGTCTGTAACTTTTATGATTTAGAACTCAGACTGACACGAATCCAATGCCCATGTTAAGCTAGATCAATATTCTATATTGTGATAAAATTTGAGACATAAATAGATACAACAAAGAGTCCAAATAATTAAATCTATATTGAACTGCGTGATGCCATGTATTATGTTTCATTTATAAGCATTTATTCAATGAGCACCAATAATAAGTTAAGAATGATCACTTCAACATGCCGATCAACTTGACATATCCGCATTAAATCATTTGTAACTTATGATTTAGATATCAAACTGACACGAATCAAATGCACATGTTAAGGTATCTCAAATTTCTATATTGTGACAATATTTGAGACAAAAATAGATACGAATAACCGTTGAAGTAATCCAGTCTAGCCAAAACTGTGTGATCCCATGCATTATGCTTCATTGATAAGCCTTTACTCAATGAACACCAATGATCAGTTTAGAATGATCATTTTAACTGGCCGATCAACTTGACATATCCGCACTAATCGTCGGTAACTTTTGATTTAGTGCTCGGAATGACACGAATCCAATGCCCACGTTAAGGTATTTAAATTTTAATATTGTGACAAAAAATTTCGACATAAAGAGATTTGAAAATGCGTTCAAATAATGCAATCTATCCCAAACTACGTGATGCAATGCTTTTTGCTTCATTTATAAGCGTTTACTAAATGAGCACAAATGATCAGTTTAGAATGATCACTTTAGCTACGCTTTCAACTTGACATCTCCGCACTAAATCGTCCATAACATTTGATTTAGACCTCAGAATAACAGGAATCCAATGCCCATGTTAAGCAAGCTCAATTTTCTAAATTGTGACAAAATTTAGGCATAAATAGATACCAAAAACCATTTAAGTTATCCAATCTAAACAAAACTGTGTTATGCCATGCATTAAAACTCATTTATAAGCGTTTACTTTATCAACACCAATGATCAGTTAAGAATGATCATTTTCACATGCCGATTAACTTGATATATACGCACTAAATCGTCCATAACTTATGATGTAGAGCTCAGACTGACACGAACCCAATGCCCACGTTAAGCTAGCTCAATTCTCTATGTTGTGACAAAATTTGATACATAAATACATACGATAAAGTTTTCAATTAATCCAATCTATCCCGAACTGTGTGATGCCATGCATTATGTTTCATTTATAAGCCTTTAGTCAATGAGCACCAATAATCAGTTAAGAATAATCACTTTAACTGACCGATCAACTTGACATGTCCACACTAAATCGTCTATAACTTTTGATATAGAGCTCATAATGATATATCTGATGCCCTTGTTAAGCTTGCTTAATGTTTTATATCATGACAAAATTTGAGACAGAAATCGATACAACAAAGTGTCCAAATAATCCAATCTATTCTAAACTTCATGATGCTTTGCATTATGCTTTGATTTAGAGCTCAGAATGACACGAACCAATGCCCGCGTTAGGCTTGTTCAATCTTTTATACTGTGATAAACTTTTTGACAAAACTAGATACGACAAAGCGTCCAAGTTATCAAATCTATCCCAAAACTGCGTGATGCCATGCTTTATGCTTCATTTATAAGTGTTTACTTAATGAGCACCAATGATCACTTTAACTAGGCGATCAACTTGACATGTCCGCACTAAATCATCTGTAACTTTTGATTTCGAACTCAAAATAACAGGAATCCAATGCCCATGTAAAGCCAGCTCAAATTTCTATATTGTTAAAAAATTTGAGACATAAAAAGATATGGAAAACCGTTCAAGTAATCCAATCTAGGCAAAATTGCATGATGTCATGCATTATGTTTTATTTATAAGCATTTACTTTATCAGCAGCAATGATCAGTTAAGAATAATCATTTTAACATGCCGATCAACTTGACATGTCTACACTAAATCATCCATATTTTATGATTTATAGCTCAGGCTGACATGACTTCAATGTCCATATTAATCTAGCTCAATTTTCTAGATTATGATAAAATTTGACACATAAATAGATACGACAAAGCGTCCAAGTAATCCAACTAATCCCGGACCTTGATGCCATGCATTATGTTGCATTTGTAAGCCTTTACTCAATGTGCACCAATAATTAGTTAAGAATGATCATTTTAACTGGCCGATCAACTTCACATGTCCGCACTAAATCGTCTGTAACTTATGATTTAGAGCTTAGAACAACACGAATCCAATGCTCATGTTAATCTTGCTCAGTTTTCTATATTGTGACAAAATTTGATACAGAAATAGATATGAAAAAGCATCCAAGTATTCCAATATATCCCAAACTGGGTGATGCCATGCATTATGCTTCATTTATACGCCTTTACTCTTTGGGCAGCAATGATCAGTTCAGAATGATCATTTTAACTGGCCAATAATCTTGATATGTCTACAATAACTCGTACTTAACTTTTGATTTAGATATCCGAATGACACGAACCCAATTCCCACGATAATTAAACTGGCTCAATTTTTTTTTGATAGATTTTAAGACTAAAATTGATTTAACAAGTCCTCCAAGTAATCAAATCTATCTCGAACTGTGTGATGTCATGCATTATGCTTTTATAAGCCTTTACTCCATGAGCCCCAATGATCAGTAAAAAATTATCATTTTAGCTTCCCGATCAACTTGACATTTCTGCACTCAATCGTTCATAACTTTTGATTTAGAGCTCATAATAACACGAATCCAATGCCCCCATTAAGCTAGCTCAATTTTCTATATTTTGACAAAATTACAGTCGAAAATAGTGACGAAAAAGCATCCAAGTAATCCAATCTATCCAAAACTACGTGATGTCATGCATTATGCTTCATTTATAAGTCTTTACTCAATGAGTACCAACGATTAGTTTAGAATGATTACTTTAATTGGCTGATCAACTACACATGTACACACTAAATCGTCTGTAACTTGTGATTTAGATGTCAGAATGACACGAATCCAATGCCCACGTTAAGCTGGCTCAATTTTCTATATTGTGACAAAATTTGAGATAGAAATAGATACGACAAAACATCCATGTAATCCAATCTATCCCAAACTGCGTAATGCTATGCATTATGCTTCATTTACAGGCCTTTACTAATAAGAACCAATGATCAGTTTAGAATGATCATTTTAACAGGCCGATCAACTTGACATGTCTCCACTAAATCGTCCATAAATTTTGATTTATAGCTCATAATGACATGAATCCAATGCCCACGTTAAGCTAGCTGAATTTGCTTTATTGTGATCAAATTTAAGACTAAAATTGCTTCGACAAGTCCTCGAAGTAATCAAATCTATCCAAAACAACATGATGTCATGCATTATGCTTCATTTATTAGCCTTTAGACAATGACCACGAATGATCAGTTTAGAATGATCAGCTTAGAATGATCATTTTAATTGGCCGATCAACTTGACATTTTTGCACTAAATCATCCATAACTTTCGATTTATAGCTCAAAATGACACGAATCCAATGCGCACGTTAATCTAGCTTTATTTTCTATATTTTGACAAAATTTGAGATAAAATAGATACAAAAAACGTCCAAGTAATCCAATCTATCCCAAAATGCGTGATGCCATGCATTATGCTTCATTTATAAGCCTTTACTCAGTGACCACCAATGATTAGTTTAGAATGATCACTTTAACTAGCTGATCAATTTGACATTACCGCAATAAATCGTATGTAACTTTTGATTTATACCTCCAAATTATACGAATCCAATGCCCACGTTAAGCTACCTCAATTTTCTATATTTTGACAAAAGTTTGAGATAAAATAAGAGACGACAAAGCGTCCAAGTAATCCAATCTATCCCAAACTTCGTAATGCCATGCTTTATGCTTGAGTTATAAGCGTTTACTTTATCAGCACCAATGATCAGTTAGGAATGATCATTTTAACATGCTGATCAACTTGACATATCCGCACTAAATCGTATGTAACTTATGATTTAGAGCTCAGACTGATGCGAACCCAATGCCCACATTAAGCTAGCTCAATTTTCTATATTGTGACATAATTTGAGACAGAAATAGATACAACAAGGCATCCAAATAATCCAGTCTATCACGAACTGTGTGATGCCATGCATTATATTTCATTTATAAGCTTTTACTCAATGATTACCAATAATCAGTTAAGAATGATCATTTTAACTGGCCGATGAACTTGACATATCCTCACAAAATTGCCGATAACTTATGATTTAGAGATCAGAATGACAAAATCCAATTTCCACGTTAAGCTTGCTCAATTTTCTATATTGTGACAAAATTTGAGACAAAAATAGATACGACAAAGCTTTATGCTTTAGGATACAACAATGTATCCTAAACTGCGTGATGCCATGCTTTATGCTTCTTTTATAAGCATTTATTTAATGAGCACCAATGTAATGATCACTTTAACTACTCTTTCAACTTGACATCTCCACACTAAATCGTTCGTCACTTTTTTTTAGATCTCACAAGAACAGAAATCCAATGCCCATGTTAAGCTAGCACAATTTTCTAAATTGTGACAAAATTTGAGATATAAATAGATACGAAAAACCGTTCAAGTAATCCAATCTAGCCAAAACTGCGTGATGTCATGCATTATGCTTCATTTATAAGCGTTTACTTTATCAGCACCAATGATCAATTTAGAATGATCACTTTAACTGGCATAGAAACTTTACATGTCTGCCCTAAATCGTCTGTAACTTATGGTTTAGAGCTCCGAATGACACGAAACCAATGCCTACGTTAAGCAAGCTCAATTTTTTATACTTTGAAAAATTATAGACAAAAATAAAGACGACAAAACGTCCAACAAATCCAATCTATCTCAAACTGGGTGATGCCATCCATTATGCTTCATTTATAAGCTTTTAACCAATCAGCATGAACTATCAATTCAGAATGATCATTTTAACATTCCGATCAACTTGACATTTCCACACTAAATGGTCCGTAGTTTTTTATTTAGAGCTTAGACTGACACGAATCGAATGCCCACGTCAAGCTAGCCCAATAATATATATTGTGACAAAATTTGATACCAAAATAGATACGACAAAGAGTCCAAGTAATCCAATCTATCCCGTACTGCGTGATGCCATGCATTATGCTTCATTTATAAGATAGCCCAATTTTCTATATTGTGACAAAATTTGATACCAAAATAGATACGACAAAGCGTCCAAGTAATCCAATCTATCCCGTACTGCGTGATGCCATGCATTATGCTTCATTTATAAGCTTTTAATCAATGAGCACCAACTATTAGTTAAGAATGATCATTTTAACATTCTGATCAACTTGACTTCCCGCACTAAATGGTCTGTAATTTTTTATTTAGAGCTGAGAAATACATGAATCCAATGCCCACGTTAAACTAGCTCCATTTTTTATATTGTGAAAAAAAATTGAGACATAAATAGATACTACAAACTGTTCAAGTAATCCAATATATCCCGAACTGCGTGATGCAATGAATTATGTTTTATTATTTAAGCCTTTAATCAATGAACACCAATGATCAGCTCAGGATAATCATTTTAACTAGCCGATCAACTTGACAAGTCTGCACCATATTGTCCGTAACTTTTGATTTAGAGCTCAGAATGACATGAATCTGATGCCCATGATAAGCTAACTCAATTTTTCTATATTGTGACAAAATTTAAGACAAAAATAGATATGAAAAAGCGTCTAAATAATCCAATCTATTCCAAACTGCGTGATTGCATTCATTATACTACATTTATAAGTCTTTACTTAATGAGCACCAATAATCAATTTAGAATGATAGCTTTAACTGGTCGATCAACTTGACATTTACACACTAAATCTCCCATAACTTATGATTTATGGCTCAAAATGACACGAATCCAATTCCCACTTTAATCTATCACAATTTTCTATATTGTCACAAATTTTGAAATAGAAATAGATACAAAAAACTGATCAAGTAATTCAATCTAGCCAAAACTGTGTGATGTCATGCATTATGATTCATTTATAAGCCTTTACTCAATGAGCACCAATGATCTTTTTAGGATAATCATATTAACTGGATTATCAACTTGACATGTCCGAACTAAATCGTATCTAACTTTTGATTCAGACCTCGTAATGACACGAATCCAATGCCCATGTCAAGCTAGATCAATTTTCTATATTTTGACAAAATATGAGATAGAAGTAGAGACGACAAGGTGTCCAAGTAATCGAATCTATCCCAAACTTCGTAACGTCATGCTTTATGCTTCAGTTACAAGTATTTACTTTATCAGCACCAATGGTCAGTTTAGAATGAGCACTTTAACTGGCCTAGAAGCTTTAAATTTCCACACTAAATCTTCCGTAACTTATGGTTTAGAGCTAAGAATGACACGAATCCAATGCCCATGTTAAACTACCTCAATTTTCAATATTTTGACAAAATTATAGACAGAAATAGAGATGACTAAGTGTCCAAATAATCAAATCTATTCCAAAGTGCGTGATGCCATGTATTATGCTTGATTTATAAGATTTTAATCAATGAGCACCAATGATCAGTTAATAATGATCATTTTAACTAGCCGATCAACTTGATATGTCTACACTAAGTCATCTATAACTTATGATTTAGAGCTCAGACTAACACGAATCCAATGCCCACCTTAAGCTAGCTCAATTTTCTATATTGTGGCAAAATTTGAGACAAAAAAGATATGAAAAAGCGTCCACGTAATCTAATCTATCCCGAACTGCGTGATGGCACTCATTATACATCATATATAAGCCTTTACTCTAAGGGCACCAATGATCAGTTAAGAATGATAATTTTAACAGGCCGATCAACTTCACATGTCCGCACTAAATCATACATAACTTTTGATTTAGAGCTCAAAATGACACAAATCCAATGCCCACGTTAAGCTGGCTCAATTTTCAATATTGTGACAAAATTTGAGGCAGAAAATAGATACAAAAAAAGCGTCCAAGTAATCCAATCTAGCCAAAACTGCGTGATGCCATGCATTATGCTTAATTTATTATCCCTTACCTAATGAGCACTAATGATCATTTTAGTATATTCATATTAACTGGTATATCAACATGACATGTCGGCACCAAATTGTATGTTACTTTTGATTTATACCTCGAAATGACATGAATCCAATGCCCACGTTAAGCGAGCTCAATTTTCTATAATTTGACAAAATTTGAGATAGAAATAGAGACGACAAAGCATCTAAGTAATCTAATCTATCCCAAACTTCGTGATTCCATTATTTATGCTTCTTTCATAAGAGTTTATTTAATCTACACCAATGATCAGTTTAGAATGATCAATTTAACAGGCCGATAAACTTGACATGTCCGCACTAAACTGTCCGTAACTTATGATTTAGAGCTCCGAATGACAGGAATCCAATGCCCACACTAAGCTTGCTCAATTTTCTATATTGTGAAAAACTTATAGACAGAAATTGAGGCGACAAAGCGTCCAAGTAATCCAATCTGTCCCAAACTGTGTGATGCCATGCATTACGTAACATTTATAAGCATTTACTCAATAAGCACCAATGATCAGTTAAGAATGATCATTTTAACTAGCCGATCAATTGGAAATGTCTGCACTAAATCGTCCGGAACTTTTGATGTTGAGCTCAGAATAAACACGAATCCAATTCCCACGTTAAGCTAACTCAATTTTCTGAATTATGACAAAATTTAAGACAAAAATAAATACGACAAAGCGTCCAAATAATCCAATCTATCCCGAACTGCATGATGGCATGCATTATGCTACATTTATAACCCTTTACTTAATGAGCACCAATGATCAGTTTAGAATGATCACTTTAACTGGCCGATCAACTTGACATGTCCGCACTAAATCGTCCTTAACTTTTGATTTAGAGCTCAGAATGACACGGATCCAATTCCAACGTTAAACTCGCTCAATTTTTTATATTGTGACAAAATTTGAGACAGAAAAAGATATGAAAAGCGTCCAAATAATCCAATATAGCCAAAACAGCATGATGTCATGCATTATGCTTCATTTGTAAGCCTTTACTCAATGAGTACCAATAATCAATTTAGAATGATCACTTTAACTGGCCGATCAACTTGACATATCTACAGTAAATTGTCCTTAACTTTTGATTTAGTGCTCAAAATTTCACGAATCCAATGCTCACGTTAAGATAGCTCAGTTTTCTATATTTTGATAAAATGATGGACACAAATAGAGACGACAAAGCGTTAAAATAATCCAATCTATCCCGAACTGTGTGATTCCATGCATTATGTTTCATTTATAAGCCTTTACTCGATAAGCACCAATGATTAGTTAAGACTGATAATTTTAACTGGCCGATCAACTTGACATATCCGCACTAAATCGCCCGTAACTTTTGATTTAGAGCTCAGAATGACACGAATCCAATGCCCAACATTAAGCTAGCTCAATTTTCTATATTGTGAAAAAATTTGAGGCAGAAATAAGTATGACAAAGACTCCATGTAATCCAATCTATCCTGAACTGTGTGATCCTATGCATTATGCTTTATTTATAAGCCTTTACTCAATGAGCACCAATGATCAGTTTAGAATGATCATTTTAACTGGCGGATGAACTTGACATATCTACACTAAATTGTCCATAACTTTTGGTTTATTGCTTATAATGACAGGAATCCAATGTCCACGTTATGCTAGCTCAATTTTCTATATCGTGACAAAATTTGATATAGGAAAAGTTATGACAAAGCGTCAAAGTAATCCAATGTGTCCTGAACTGCGTGATGCCATGTAATCCAATCTATCCTGAACTGCACTAAATCTTCCGTAACTTTTGATTTAGAGGTCATAATGACACGAATCCAATGCCCACGTTAAGCTATCTCAGTTTTATATATTTTGACAAAATTTGAGATAGAAATAGAGACAACAAAGCGTCCAAGTAATCCAATCTATCCAAAAACTGCTTGATGCAGTATATTATGCTTCATTTATAAACCTTAGCTTAATGACCACCAATGATCAATCTCACTTTTATTGGCCGATCAACTTGACATGTCCGCACTAAATCATCCATAAGTTTTGACTTATAGCACAGAATTGACATTAATTCAATGCCCACGTTAAGCTAGTTCAATTTTCTATATTGTGACAAAATTTGAGACAGAAATAGATACGGAAAAGCATTAAAGTAATCCAATCTATCCCGAACTGCATGATGCCATGCATTATTCTTCATTTATAAGCTTTTAGTCAATGACCACCAATTATAAGTTTAGAATGATCACTTTAACTGGCCGATCAACTTGACATGTTTGCACTAAATCGTCCTTAACTGTTGATTTAGAGCTCAGAATGTCACGAATCCAACGCCTACGTTAAGCTAGCTCAATTTTTTATATTGTGACAAAAATTGAGACAGAACTAGATAGGATAAAGCGTCCAAGTAATCCAATATATCCCAAACTTCGTGATTCCATGATTTATACTTCTTTTATAAGCCTTTATAATATGAGCACCGATGATAAGTTAAGAATGATCATTTTAACTGGCCGATCAATTTGACATGTCTGCACTAAATTGTCCATAACTTTTGATTTAGACATTAGTATGACACGAATCCAATGCCCACATTAACCTCACTCAATTTTCTATATTGTGATAAAAGCTTACACAGAAAAAGATACGACAAAGCGTCCTGGTATATATCCCCAACTGCATGATGCCATACATTACGGTTCATTTATAAGCATTTACTCAATGAGAACCAATGATCACTTTAGAAAGATCACTTTAACTGGCCGATCAACTTGACATGTGCGCACTAAATCGTCCTTACCTTTTTATTTAGAGCTCAGAATGACACGAATACAATGCCCACGTTAAGCTAGCTCAATTTTTTATACTGTGACAAAATTTGAGACAGAAGTAGATACGACAAGGCATCCAAGTAATCCAATATCTCCCAAACTTCGTGATGACATCCTTTAAGTTTCATTTATAAGCCTTTACTCTATGTGCACCAATGATAAGTTTAAAATGATCATTTTAACTGGCCGATCAATTTGATATATCCGCACTAAATCCTATGTAACTTTTGATTTAGAGCTCATAATGACACGAAATCTAATGCCCACATTTACCTCGCTCAACTTTCTATATTGTGACAAAATTTGAGACACAAATAGGTATGAAAAAGAGTCCTAGTAATCCAATCTATCATGAGCTGCATGATTCTATGAATTATGCTTCATTTATAAGCATTTACTCAATGAGCACCAATGATCAGTTTAGAATGATCATTTTAACTGGCCGATCAACTAGGCATGTCTGCACTGAATCGTCCATAACTTTTGATTTAGAGCTCATAATGACACGAATATACTGCCGACGTTAAACTAGCTCAATTTTCTATATTGGGATAGAAGTTCATACAGTAAAAGATACGACAAAGCGTCCAAGTATGTATCCCGAACTGCATGATGTCATGCATTACGCTTCATTTATAAGTCTTTACTCAATGAGCACCAATGATTAGTTAAGAATAATCATTTTAACTGATGGATCAATCTAACATATCCACACTAAATCGTCCATCACTTTTGATTTAGAGGTCATAATGACACGAATCTAATGCCCACGTTAAGCTAGCTCAATTTTCTATATTTGTTGACAAAATTTGAGACATAAATAGAGACATCAAATCGTCTAAGTAATCCAATCTATCCAAACTGCCTGATGTCATTCATTATGCTTCATTTTTAAGCCTTTACTTAATGAGCACCAATTATCAGTTTAGAATGATCACTTTAACTTGCCACTCAACCTGAAATGTCCGCAATAAATCGTCTGTAAGTTTTGATTTAGAGTTGAGAAAGACACGAATCCAATGCCCACGTAAAGCTAGTTCAATTTACTAAAATGTGACAAATCATAGGCAGAACTAGATACAAAAAAGCATCCAAGTAATTCAATCTATCCCAAACTGCGTGATGCCATGTATTATGCTTCATTTATAAGCCTTTACTCAATGAGCACCAATGATTAGTTTAGAAAGATCACTTTAGCTGGCCAATCAACTTGACATGTCTGCACTAAATCATCCTCAATTTTTGATTTGGAGCTCAGAATGACTCGAATCCAATGGCCACGTTTAGCTAGCTCAATTTTTTATGTTGTGACTAAATTTGAGACAGAACTAGATACGACAAAGCGTCCAAGTAATCCAATCTATCACAATTTTTTTGATGCCATGCTTTATGCTTCTGTTATAAGCCTTTACTCTATGGGCACCAATGATAAGTTAAGAATGATCATTTTAACTGGCCGATCAACTTGACATTTCCGCACTAAATTGCTGTAACTTTTGATTTAGAGCTCAGAATGAAAGAAATTCAAAGCCCAAATTAATCTCGCTCAATTTCTATGTTGTGAAAAAATTTGAGAGAAAAATAGGTTTGACAAAGGGTCCAAGTAATCCAATCTATCCTGAATTGCGTGATTCTATGCATTATGCTTCATTTATAAGGTTTTACTCAATGAGCACCAATGATCAGTTTAAAATGATAATTTTAACTAGCCGATCAACTTGACATGTCTGCACTAAATCATCCATAACTTTTAATTTATAGCTTATAATGACACGAATTCAATACCCACGTTAAGCTTGCTCAATTTTCATTATTGTGATAAAAATTTAGACAGTAAAAGAAATGACAAAGCGTCTAAGTATGTATCCCGAACTGTGTTATGCCATGCATTACACTTCATTTATAAGCCTTTACTCAATGAGCACCAATGATCAGTTATGAATAATCCTTTTAACTGACCGATCAACCTGACATGTCCGGACTAAATCTTCCATCACTTTTGATTTAGAGGTCATAATGAAACAAATCCAATGCACACGTTAAGCTAGCTCAATTTTCTATATTTGGTTGATAAAATTCAAGACAGAAATAGAGACAACAAAGCGTCTAAGTAATCACACCTATCGAAAGTGCTTGATGGCATGCATTATGCTTCATTTATAGTCATTCACTAATGAGCACCAAGTATCAATTTAGAATTATCACTTTTACTGGCCACTCAACTTGACATGTCCACACCAAATCGTCCATAAGTTTTGATTTAAAGGTCAGAATACCACGAATCCAATGCCCACATAAAGGTAATTCAAATTTTCTATATTGTGACAACATTATAGACAAAAAAACGATACGACAAAGCAACCAATGATAAGTTAAGAATGATCATTTTAACTGGCCGATCAACTTGACATGTCTGCACTAAATCATCTGTAACTTTTGATTTATAGCTCAGAATGACACGAATACAATGCCTACATTAAGCTACCTCAATTTTCAATATTTTGACAAAATTTGATACAAAAATAGAGACAACAAAGTGTCCAAGTAATCCAATCTATCCAAACTGCTTGATGCCATGCATTATGCTTCATTTATAAGCCTTTACTTAATGAACACCAATTATCAGCTTTGATTGATCACATTAACTAGCCACTCAACTTGACATTTCCGCACTAAATCGTCAGTAAGTTACGACAAAGTTTCCAAGTAATCCAATCTATCCCGAACTGCATTATGCTATCTCTACAAGAAAACATTAACATTTCCGACAGAAATAAAACCGTCGGAAGTTTCCAACGATTTTGCGACGAATTCTCGATGGATTACTGATACAAGCCTTGATTCAAGGATGTATGTGCGTGGGCTGTTTGGAGAAGTTTAGGTGAGAAACTCGACCTTAGACTTCTTGGATAGGGATTTTTGGGTTGGTATTCGATGGAAAGGTGAAGTGAACCACACGAGGGATGATGAACCTCGTGATAAATCACAAACTTAGAGCTAGGAGGGCTGGTCTCAACTAGATTCTAAGCGCACAAGATTCTTGAGAGAAAACTTGTAGGGAAAAAGTTCTATCTTTATTAATATCAAAAAGGTTGTCAAACTACAATGCTGGAAGGAGCCTTATTAATATGCTCGACAGCTTGACCTTCTAGGGTCGACTAAAATAAAGAAAAGGAAAGTTTATAAAAGTGCACAAATGGAAAAGATACAAAAGTGTATAACCAAAAAAGGACCTATTCCTAAAATGTTCTTGACTCAAAAATGTAAAGAATCTAGATCCTACCCTGCAAAACAGAAAGAGGCATATATTGGAATTGAAACTTACCTTAAGTTACCTCATGGCCAAGAAAAGGAAGGTGGCCGTCCTTGTGGCATGCACGCGCCTTGCTCCTAGTCTTCGACTTGGAGTAGGGTTAAAAATCATTGGGCCCTGACCTCTCTTGCCACTAAAGCCCAAGTCTCTGATATTTCTTGTGTTGTTGAGAAGCCTTTGGACTCTTCCTTGCACTTCTGGCCCATTGTCCTTAGTCGATCTTCCTCTAGGAGCTTGTCGACCCATAAGCTGAATTTGTGGAAGAGTGCCCTTGAACTGGTTCTTGTCATTGCTCCTTGAGGTACCACTGGTGTAGACTTCCTAGATGCATGTCCTGGAGCTGGTAGCTCATCTGGTCTGAGTCTTTTTGTGTAGAAGTGGAAATGCGCGTGTACTCGGCTGGATCGGCTGTACCGGCTGGATTGTGCGAGGTAATGGCCGGAATGCCTTCATGACCGGCCAAATTGATCCCGGAGTCGGTGGCATCACCAAGGGGACCGGCGGTGTCATCCACGTCGCCACCAAGTGTGCCAGAAGCTTGGGCCTCTCCGCCGGCAATGCTGGTCCTATTGGTCGAAGGCCCGGTGGTACTGCTTGGTCCGGCAGACGTGCCAGATGGCCCAGCTGTCTTGGTCAAGCTTCCTGGTCAGCCAGTCCGGTCTCCTGGCTGGATGTGCGACCTGATGTCCTCATGAATTACCAAGGGAACTACCACTATCGGGAATTCATCGGTAATTTCCAACGCTAGCACAACCGTCGGGAAATAGATGGTAAAACCCGATGGTATACCTTCAAGTTTCCGACGAAAGCGTAATCGTCAGGATATCCTCTTGAAACCATCGTAAATTACTGATGTATCTCTGGCCATCGGTAATTTTCCGACAACTTCGCAACGGCATGTGTATTTTCAAAATCCGTCGGGAATCCGTCAGCATCCCTCGTCAGAACACCGTCAGAAATAACCGACCATTGTCGGATTATGTCGGTACTCCATCGGGATTATAAGAATAATCTATTAAAATTTTGTGTTTATCTATCGGTGGTCAGAAACCGTCGGAAATCCGTCGGGATATAAAGAAAAAATCTATTCAAAATATGTGTTTATCCGGTTGTGGTCGGAAACCGTCGGCAATCCGTCGGAAATAAGAATATTCATAAAAATATTCTGTTTAAAATTCATAATTATCGGTTAAAAATTCATAATAATCTGTTAAAAATTCGTGATAATATCTAATTCTCACTCTAAACAAGCTATGGTATTTCACAATTTCAACAGAACAAAAATCTTAAAAAATGTGTTCTTCAGGTTCTTATGATTATTTTCGATCTTGGTTGGATAAACCTCGGTATGATTCAAAAACGGGGAAATTGACGGATGAATTTGCGCAAGGTGTTGAAGAGTTCATGACATTTGCATCAAACAATAGCATGACATCGGAATACAGTAAAATGTATTGTCCGTGTATTAAATTTCGAAATCATAGATTAATCTCTGTTAGAGAAGTACGTAATCATTTGTATTGGAATGGATTTATGCCTGGTCACAAAATTTGGTATTCACATGGAGAAACTGATGCAATGATGCAATATTATGGTAGTACTTCAAAAAGGATAGATAGTATTAATGTTAGGGTAGAGAAACCGGCATCAGAAGTTGATATAAACGGAGTTACTGTTCAGATGGTGAATGATGCATTTCGTGACCAAACAACATCGTACATTGAAGATATTAGCAGAATAGAGGAACCTAATTTGGAATCCCAGAAATTTTGTGATATGTTAGATGCATCAAAGCAGCCTATGTATAAAGGATGTAGAGATGGATTATCGCCTTTATCTGCTGCAACCAGATTGATGACGATAAAGACGGATTTTAACTTGACTGAAGATTGTGTGAATGCGATAGCTGATTTTGTTAGAGATATATTATCTGAAGATAATATTGCACCTGCTTCATATTACGAGGTTCAAAAACTTGTAGCTGGTCTTGGATTGCTATATCAGATGATCGATGTATGTATTGACAACTGCATGATCTATTGGAGAAATGATGAAAACCGAATGAAGTGCCGATTTTCTCACAAACCTCGATTTCAAGAGACAAGCGGCAGAGTACCTATTCCGCATAAACGGATGTGGTATTTGCCATTAACAGAGAGGTTAAAGAGGTTATATCAATCTGAACACATGGCAAAACCTATGAGATGGCATGCAGAACATAATTCGAATGGAGAAATTGTGCATCCCTCGGTTGTAGAAGCATGGAAACATTTTCAACAGGTTTATCCTAGTTTTGCATATGAGCCTAGAAACGTAGACCTCGGGTTATCTACAGATGGATTCTACCCTTTTGGGAAGCATGGGAGGCAAGACTCGTTGTGGCCAGTTATCGTTACACCTTATAATTTGCCTCCTTCTTTGTGCATGAAACGAGAGTTTTTGTTTCTAACAATTCTCGTCCTCGGCCCAGAGCATCCTAAGCGATCGCTTGATATTTTCTTCATCCACTAATTCATGAGTTAAAAATATTGTGGGAAAATGGTGTCGAAGCATTCGATGTTTCCAATCAACAGAACTTCTTAATGCGAGCAGTACTTATGTGGAAGATAAGTGATTTTCCAGTATATGGTATGTTATCAGGATGGTCGACGCATGGAAGATTAGCATGTCCATATTGTCAAGATAATACTGATGCGTTCCAACTGACACACGGACGAAAGACTAGTTGGTTCGATTGTCATCGTCGATTTCTACCACAAGATCATCCATATCGCCGGAGCACGACATTGTTTAGGAAAAACAAAAAAAAAAATTGATGCTCCACCTCCTATTCTTGACGGGAATTATATGATAACTCAACTTAGTGATTTTGGTGCTGAGAGAACGGCTTCATGTGGAGGTAACGGACATTACCCTGTTGATGGTTGTGGCGAATACCATAATTGGCACAAGAAGAGCATATTTTGGGATTTACCATATTAGAAGGACCATTTGTTGCGCCATAATCTAGATGTTATGCACATTGAGAAGAATTTTTTCGACAACATAATGAATACCATTCTAAATGTGCAAGGAAAAACAAAATATAATTTGAAAGCTAGATTGTATTTGCCAGATATTTGTTCCCAGAAGGAACTACATGTAATGTCAAATAGAAAATCATTTTCTCCCGCATTCTGGTTGGATGCGCATGCAAAAGATGAATTCTTTGACTAGATTAAGCATAGTGTCAAATTTCCTGATGGATACGCATCTAATATTCGTAATTGTGTCGATACTATTGAAGATAAATTTTCAGGGATGAAAAGTCATGATTGTCATGTTGTCATGCTAAAGACTATTCCCATTTGCCTTTAGCGATTTGCTGCCTAAAAACGTCCACAAAGCAATTGCAAGTACGTTTACATTATTTTATGTATAAATAATCATAATTTCATATATTATATGATAATAAAATATTTTTTATGTAGAGATTGGTGTTTTTTCCGAGATTTATGTACAAGATCACTTAGTACAGACAATATCCGAAATTTAGAGGAAAAAATACTGGTTCTCATTTGTAACCTGGAAAAAATATTTCCACCAGCATTTTTTGATGTTATGGAGCATCTTCCTATTCACCTCACTAGAGAAGCAGCGCTTGGAGGATATGTTCAGTACCGATGGATGTATCCTTTTGAGAGATATATGTTCCACCTAAAGAAAAAATTTAAAAATCTTGCCAGGGTTAAAGGTTCAATCGTCGCACAAAGTATTAATGAAGAAATATCTTACTTCGCCAGCTACTATTTTCCATCGCAAGTGCAAACAAAAAAGAGACGACCAGCACGACATGATGATGGAGGAGAAAAACCAAGATATCCAGTGTATGTGCCAGAAATATTTGCACAAATTGGACGTTTAAGTGGAAAAGGGAAGACGCGATGCCTAACGGAGGAGGAACACAATCACTTGCATTTGTATATTTTGACAAATTACAATGATGATTTGGAATATGAAAGGTACATATATTCAATTAAAATTTGTTTTTAGTTGTTATTATAATTTATTGTTAATTACTTTTTTCATAATGAACAGGATATACATGGAACAAATACGTGTTCATTATTCAGATTACAGCGAGAATGAGTTGGTCGAACTTAAAAAAATCAAATTTGCAAGATGGTTGCATTTTTATGTTAGTGTTACCACAATTATGTAATTTTCAATAATATTTTACTATATATATATATATTTATATTTGACTATATTCAATTATTTTGTAGGTTACTACAAGTCCTTCTAGGGGGATAACGTTTCCCACGTTGTTAGTTGAGTTGGTGAGTGGTCCTACATTTACTGCAAAATCTTATCCGATGTATTGCACTCGTGGATATGCTTTTAAAATTCATCGCGAAAGAAACTCACAAACAACTTGTGATTATGGTGTATCATCTCAATTGGGAGAAATTATATACAACGGTGTTTTTCGTGAAATATTAGAAGTTCACTATCCAGGAATGATAGATTTGAGGTGTATTGTGTTCTATTATGACTGGTATGACCTGTCATGGGTCAATGTGAAGACGAATTCGGTGTTACATCTGTCCACTGTCGTAAGTGACATAGAAAATATGATCATTTTATACTTGCATCCCAAGCGGACCAGGTTTGTTACATTCGATATCTTCGTGTGAGGAACAAGCAAGATCCTTGGATTACAGTGACCTTAATACATTCTAGAGGAATGCTATGTGGTATTACCGAACAAGAGCCTATGCAACAAAGCACAATTGGTAACTTAGGTTCAATAGACACTTCTCTTGAAATTAACCATGTTGTTGATGATACCACGAACGTAGATTACAACGTGTTTCAAGATTTAGAAGAAGAGATTGACGAGTTTGTCGACCAAAATTCAATTAATTCGGAATGTTCATCAGATTCAGATTAAATTTTTGATAATAATATTTTTTTACATAATTTAATTATATATAAATTATATTTTATAAACTCAGATTCAGATTCAGATTTAATAAATTTTTTTTTTCATACTTCATTTATATATGTTCATAAATCAACTTTATATAGAAAAAATATATAAAAAATTGTTTAACATTTAATACAATTTCACATTTAGTTATCATTTGGTACAGTTACAGTGACTAAAAAATGTGATATTCTAAAATTCAATTGACGTTTTCCGACGGATATCCGACGGCTTTGGTAAAACCGTCGGAAAGCTTTAATAGATATACATAACCGACAGATTTCCGATGGTTTTAGCAAAGCCGTCGGATATCCGTCGGAAAACCGTCAATTGAAACGTGGTCATACATATATGGTTAACTCAACAAAAGTAATTTTTTTCAGAAATGAAGCTAATATTACTTTTCCGGACAAAAACAACTAATCCTAATTTTTAAACTCTACCATCCGACAGATTTCCGACGGGCAATTTAATTCTGTCGGAAATCCATCGGAAACCTATCAAACGTATTTGCAACGTGGGCAGACCATGTGTCGATCATGCACGGTGGTATAAAAAATCCGACGGATTTCCGATGGATGTCCGACAGATTTACGCGGTAAACGAAATTAAAAACGCAGGGTTTTGCGAAAATTAATTGATGTACCGATGGATTTCTGACGGGATCTTGCGTTGAAAATATCGAATATAACCTACGACTTCTTCTTCTCCTCTCTCTCTCGCCGTTTCGCGTTACCCTCAAAATTCCGCCGATCGCTGATTCTCCTCGTCGCCGTTTCTCCTCGCCGCCATTTTTCTCCTCGTTGCCGCCGATTCTCTTCCTCTCCATGTTTCATCTTCAACATGTAAGTTTTATCGGAAAATTAGTGTTGGTATGTGAGATAATGTATCAAATTAATATAGGAATGTGACTATTTGTTTCATATTCATTTTCACATTCGTTTTTAGATTAGTTTTCATATTCGTTTCACTAGTAGATTTTCAGAATCGTTTCATTATTCGTTTCACTATTATAAGGATTTTTACGCAAACTTTACATAAAATTGAGTTTCTCATTATACACTCATTCGCTTGTTGATCATACACAGCACTAAGAACCATTTCTATGTTTGTGCAATCACAGCACATATCTTTTTCTTTTCACTACTCATCATTTCATAGAATCCCTTGATATTAGCCTTCGGACCTTATATTTTGTTAATGTCAATATATTTCTTGCCCTTTGATTTTCTTCTTATTTACATTATCAAAAGCAGTGATGTGTTGCTTTTTAAAACAGTGAAACCAAATATATGAGAGAATACGTGATGTGCCTGTTTAATGCATATACTTTGTATATACATTACTTTAGTATAATCTCGGTAGATTCTATAAGGTGTTCATAATTAATAATATGTTATTTTTTCAAAAGTTGAATTAAAATATTTTATTTTAACTTATACATCACGTTAAAAAAACAAATTTTGTTTTCGGATTGATGTTATTCGTTTTTGACATATATATGTCATATTTTTATAAATCATATTCGTTTGTGGGTTGCCAAAAATTGCGGCTGCGGCTGACAATCTTTACATAAACTTGAGTTGATTTGGATGCCATAGAAATATCTGAACTAGACTGTAAATTAATACAAATTAATAGACTTTTATTTAAATATTATTAAAAATATTTTTTATAAAAATATTATAAATATTAAAAATTATAGGTTTATTGTTCAAACTATTTAAAAGAATTAAAAATTATAGTTTTATATTTAGTATATAAATGTTCCAATAATAGGTCGTATCAAGATTACCAAAGACGTGGTGAGTCATCGACTCTGAGTTATATACCAACTCAAATTCCAGAATCTGCAAATGATTATTTCCGACCAATGACAATTGAAGAATTGGTTCAACAGCCTGGTCGTGAACTTCTTACATTTCTCGATCCCAGACGTCAAGGAAACTCGACATGGTAAATTAAATTTTCTATAATTATATTTAAAATAATTATTTTAATGCTATTCTATAATTATATTTAAAATAATTATTTAAACGCTATTGTAATAAAAATTCGTAGGTTTGGAATTCAAACAATAGAATAAGCAAATCTATATTTAAGATGCTTCATTCTCTTTTGAACAAACCATATACCAAATTTCGAGATATTCCATACGAAGAACGTCAGATTTGGTTCAGGACGTTTGTGGTACATTATTTAAATTTTAAATATATAATTATTTTAAATAAATTTTAATAATATTTTTTAGTAATATATAAGTAAATTTCGCAGTAAGAATTTATATGGGATCCCATGAACACAAAATTGGTGGAAGAAGCTTTCGAAGAAGAGGCTGCAGTACAATTTTCCCTCCACATGAACGAGTGGAAAGAAAAATGGAAAAAGGGAAAAGATAAACCAAAAGAGTTGAATGAGTCGGTTTGGAACAACTTTATTCGTTATTGGGAATCTTCCAGCGAGGAGATCATCTCGAAAACTAATTCGGGAAACCGAAAGAGCGACCAAGGAGGCAAAGGCATTTATATTCACAATGTCGGATCGACTAGTTTTCTGAGACGGGCCAATCAATTGGTAAATTAATTATTATATTAATTATATTTATTATTATTTAAAATTATTAATTTAGAATTTTTTTTACTTTTAGGCACAAGAAATTGGAGCGCATCCAGATCACTTGCAACTTCTCGAGGCCGTTCACATGAACAAAAAGAACGGTCGTATCCAAGATGGTCTCGTTAGTGAGATCTTCAAAAAAGTAAAAAAGAAAAAAGTGATATTTTAACCCAACAGTCTCAGTTTGGTTCTTCATCTTCGGTCGCCGAATTGCCTCGTTTTGATTTTAACCATTTCGTTCTTGATGTAAGTTTTATTTTTTTAATATATGATTAATATTATAATAATTTTCATCAAATTTTGTAATAAGTTTTTTATTTTTACATGAAGTACCATTTTCTAAGGGTCGTCATCCAGGACTAAGGAGAGTTGCAGATACCGGTGGTGTAACATCTGCAGCTAGAAACAAGGAAAATGAACAACTAAAAGAAGAAATGGCGCCTATGAAAATAGAGATGAATAATCTCAAAAACTTTGTAGAAATGATAAGAAATAAAGTGCCTGATAACTTTTTTCTCCTCCTTCTCCTCGTGCCCCTCCGTTGTAATTTGTATTTTATAACCATTATTTAATATTATATTTATAATTAAACTATTATTTTTATTAATTATATGATTATTTTTTAAAATATTTAAAAATATTAATTTAATTTAATAAAATAAAATTTTATTTTTTACATTTATTTTTTTAATATTTATATTTTAAAAATATTGAATTAAATATTTTAAAAATATAAATATTAAAAAAAATAAATTTTTTATTCTTTTCAATTAATTGGTTTTTTTCCGACGGATTTTGTCGTCGGAAATTTCCGACGGACGTCATCGTCGGAAACGTGTCGCTTATCTCCCGACGGTTATAATCCATTGGGAAATATCATCGGACCAAGTTCACGATGGCAGAAGTCATCGGAAACCATCTGATGGGACATCAGGTCGTATGACCGGCCAGGAGACCAGACTGGCCGACCAGGAAGCTTGCCCCAGATAGCTGGGCCATTTGGCACGTCTGCTGGCCCAAGCGATACTGCCGGACCCTCGACCAACAGGACTGGACCGATCAGCATTGCCGGCGGAGAGGCCCAAACCTCTTTCTGTTTTGTAGGGTAAGATTTAGATTGTTTACATTTTTGAGTCAAAGACATTTTAGGAATAGGTCCTTTTTTCGGTTATGCACTTTTGTATGTTTTGCATTTGTGCACTTTTGTAAATTTTCCTTTTCTTTCTTTGAGTCGACCCTAGAAGGTCAAGCTGTCGAGCATATTAATAAGGCTCCTTCCAGCATTGTAGTTCGACAACCTTTTTGATATTAATAAAGTAGAAATTTCTTCCTACAAGCTTTCTCTCAAAAGAGACTTGTGCGCTTAGAACCTAGTTAAGACCAGCCCTCCTAACTCTAAGTTTGTGATTTATCATGAGGTTCATCACCCCTCGTGTGCTTCACTTCACCCTTCCATCAAATACCAACCCAAAACCCCTTTCCAAGAAGTCCAAGGTCGAGTTTCTCACCTAAACTTCTCCAAGCAGCCCACGCGCATATAAGCCTGAATCGAGGCTTGTATCACCGTCCCTCGATAATTCGTTGGTAATTCCCGATAGAGTTTTCATTGCAAATCCATCGGAGATTTCCGACGGTTACGGCCATCGAAGAACCGTTGGTATTAGCCGACGGACGTGTTCCATCGAAAACTGGACAGAAGTTTCCGACGGACAATGTTCGTCGGAAATTAGACGAGAATCTGTCTTACCGACGTGTTTCCGACGAATATGGCCGTCGGACATGTGTTGTTTTCTTGTATTGTATGCATTATTTTTCATTTATAAGACTATACTTAATTAGCACCAATGATCAATATCATTTTTACTAGCCGATCAACTTGACATGTACACTCTAAATCGTCTCTAACTTTTTGATTTAGAGCTAAGAATTGACCCCAATCCAATGCCCACATTAAGCTAGCTCAATTTTCTATATTGTGACAAAATTTGAAACTGAATAGATATAAAAAAGCATCCAAATAATCCAACATATCCCGTACTTCGTGATGCCATGCATTATGCTTCATTTATAAGCTTTTACTCAATGAGCACCAATAATGAGTATAGAATGATAACTTTAACTCGCCAATCAACTTGACATGTCCGCACTAAATCGACCTTAACTTTTGATTTAGAGCTCAGAATGACACGAATCCAATGGCCACGCTAAGCTAGCTCAATGTTTTATATTGTGGCAAATTAGAGACATTACTAGATACGACCAACCATTCATGTAATCCAATCTATCCCAAACTTTGTGATGCCATGCTTTATGCTCCATTGATACTTTACTTTATGTGTACCAATGATAAGTTAAGAATGATCATTTTAACTGGCTGATCAACTTGACATATCCGCACTAAATCGTCTGTAACTTTTGATTTATAGCTCAGAATGACACGAATCCAATGCCTACATTAAGCTAGCTCAATTTCTATATTTTGACAAAATTTGAGACAAAAATAGAGACAACAAAGCGTTCAAGTAATACAATCTATCCAAACTGCGTGATGTTATGCATTATGCTTCATTTATAACCTTTACTTAATGAACACCAATGATTAGTTTTGAATGATCACATTAACTAGCCACTCAACATGTCATATCCGCACTAAATCGTCAATAAGTTTTGATTGGAGCTCAGAATAATACGAATCCAATGCCCACGTAAAGCAAGTTCAATCTTCTATATTGTAATCCAATCTATCCCGAACTACGCGATGCCATGCATTATTATTCATTTATAAGCTTTTACTTAATGAGCACCAATCATCAATTTCAATTTTAATGGCCGATCAACTTGACGTGTCTGCACTAAATCGTCCATAACTTTTGATTTAGAACTCCGAATTGACATGAATCCAATGCCCACGTTAACCTTGCTCAATTTTCTATATTTTGACAAAATTTGATATAGAAATAGAGACAACAAAGCGTTCAAGTAATCCAATCTATCCAAACTGCTTGATGTCATGCATTATGCTTCATTTATGAGCCTTTATTTAATGAGCACCAGGGATCAATAGAGAATGATCAACTTTACCTAGCCCATCAACTTGACATGTCCACACTAAATCGTCCATAAGTTTTGATTAGATCTCAAAATGACACGAATCCAGTGCCTACGTAAAGCTAGTTCGATCTTCTATATTGTGACAAAATTATAAACTAAAATACGCAAAGCGTAAAAGTAATCCAATATATCCCGAACTGCGTTATGGTATGCATTATTCTTCATTTATAAGCCTATCTTAATGAGCACCAATGATCAATATCACTTTTACTTGCCTATCAACTTGACATGTCCGCACGAAATCGTCCGTAACTTTTTGATTTAGAGCTCAGAATAGTCACGAATCCAATGCCCACATTAACCTAGCTTAATTTTCTATATTGTGAAAATTTTTGAGACTGAATAGATACAAAAAAGCATCCAATTAATCCAATCTATCCCGTACTGCGTGATACCATGCATTATGCTTCATTTATAAGCTTTTACTCAATGAGCACAAATGATGAGTATAGAATGATAACTTTAACTCGCCGATCAACTTGATATGCCTGCACTGAATCGTCCTTAACTTTTGATTTAGAGCTCAGAATGACACGAATCCAATGCGCACGCTAAGCTATCTCAATTTTTATATTGTGGAAAAATTTGAGACATATCTAGATACCACCAACCGTCCAAGTAATCTAATATATTCCAAACTTTGTGATGCCATGCTTTATGCTTCATTTATACTTTACTTTATGGGCACCAATGATAAGTTAAGATTGATCATTTTAACTGGCCGATCCACTTGACATGTCCGCACTAAATCATTTGTAACTTTTGATTTATAGCTCAGAATGACACAAATCCAATGCATACATTAAGCTAGCTAAAGTTTCTATATTGTGACAAAATTTGAGATAGAAATAGGTATGAATAAGAGTCCAAGTATTCTAATCTATCCTGAACTGCGTGATTCTATGCATTAAGCTTCATTTATAAGTCTTTGCTCAATGAGCTTTAATGATCAATTTAGAATGATCATTTTAACTAGCCTGATAACTTGACATGTCTGCACTAAATCGTCCATAACTTTTGATTTATAGCTCATAATGACATGAATCCAATGCCCTTGTTAAGCTAGCTCAAATTTTTATATTGTGACAAAATTTGAGACTGAAAAAGATACAACAAAGTGTCCAAGTATGTATCCCGAACTGCGTGATGCCATGCATTATTCTTTATTTATAAGCCTTTACTCAAGGAGCACCAATGGTAAGTTAAGAATCATCATTTTGAACTGGCCGATCAACCTGACATGTCCCCACTAAATCACCCGTAATGTTTGATTTACAGGTAATAATGACACAAATCAAATGCCAACATTAGGCTATCTCAATTTTCTATATTGTGACAAAATTTGAGACAGAAATAGATACGACAAAACATCCAAGAAATCCAATCTATCCAGAACTGCGTGATGCCATGCATTATGCTTTGTTTATAAGCTTTTACTTAATGAGCACCAATGATCAGTTTAGAATGATCACTTTAACGGGCCGATAAACTTGACATGTGTGCACTAAATCATCCTTAATTTATGATTTAGAGCTCAGAATAACACGAATCCAATGCATACGGTAAGCGAGCTCAAGATTTTATATTGTGACAAACTTTGAGAAAGAACTAGCAACAAAGCATCCCAGTAATCCAATCTATCCCAAACTTTGTGATGGCATTCTTTATGCTTCTTTTATAAGCCTTTACTTTATGTGCACCAATGATAAGTTAAGAATGATTATTTTAACTGTCCGATCAACTTCACATGTCCGCACTAAATCGTCCGTAGCTTTTGATTTAGAGCTCAAACTGACACGAATCCAATGCACACATTTAGCTCGCTCAATTTTCTATTTTGTGAAAAAATTTGAGACACAAATAGGTTTGACAAAGAGTCCTAGTAAGCCAATCTATCCTGAACTGCATGATTCTATGCATTATGCTTCATTTATAAGCCTTTACTCAATGAGCACAAGTGATCAGCTTACATGATCGTTTTAACTGTCCTATCAACTTGACATGTATGCACTAAATCGTTCATAACTTTTGATTTATAGCTCATAATGACACGAATTCAATGCCCATGTTAATCTACCTCAATTTTCTATATTGTGATAAGAGTTCAAACAGTAAAAGATACGACAAAACGACAAAGTAATCAAACGTATCCCGAACTGTGTGATGCCATGCATTACACTTCATTTATCAGACTTTACTCAATGAGCATCATTTTAAATGGTCAATCAATCTGTCATATCCACACTAAATCGTCCATAACTTTTGATTTAGAGGTCATAATGACACGAATCCAATGCCCACTTTAACCTAGCTCAATTTTCTATGTTTTGACAAAATTTGAGGTAGAAATAGAGATAATAAAGCATCCAAGTACTCCAATCTATCCCGAACTTCATGATTCTATGCATTATGCTTCATTTATAAGCCTATACTTAATGAGCACTAGTGATCAGTTGAGAATGATGACTTTAACTAGCCCTTCAACTTGAAATGTCCGCACTAAATCGTCCGTAAGTTTTGATTATAGCTCAGAATGACACGAATCCAAAGTCCACGTAAAGGTAGTTCAATCTTCTATATTGTGACAAAATTATAGACAGAAATAGATACAACAAAGCGTCCAAGTAATTTAATATATCCCGGACTGCATTATGCTATGCATTATTCTTCATTTATAAGCCTATACTTCATGAGCACCAATGATCAATATCACTTTTACAGGCCGATCAACTTGACATGTCCACACTAAATCGTCCGTAACTTTCTATTTAGAGCTCATAATTGACACGAATCCAGTGTCCACATTAAGCTCGCTCAATTTTCTATATTGTGAAAACATTTGAGACTGAATAGATACAAAAAGCATCCAAGTAATCCAATCTATCATGTACTGTGTGATGCCATGCATTATGCTTCATTTATAAGGTTTTACTCAATGAACATCAATGATCAGTATAGAATGATAACTTTAAGTCACCGATCAACTTAACATTTCCTCACTAAATCATCCTTAACTTTGATTTAGAGCTAAGAATGACATGAATCCAATGCCCATGCTAAGCTAGCTCAATTTTTTATACTGTGACAAAATTTGAGACATAACTAGATACGACCAACCGTACAAGTAATCCAATATATCGCAAACTTTGTGATGCCATGCTTTATGCTTCATTGATACTTTACTTTATGGGCACAATGATAAGTTAAGAATGATCATTTTAGCTAGCGGATCAACTTGATATTTCTACACTAAATCGTCTTTATATTTTGATTTATAGCTTAGAATGACACTAATCCAATGTCTACATTAAGCTGCTCAATTTTCTATATTGTGACAAAATTTTAGATAGAAATAGGTATGACAAAGAGTCCAAGTATTCTAATCTATCTTGAACTGCGTGATTCTATGCATTATGCTTCATTTATAAGTCTTTACTCAATGAGCACTAATGATCAATTTAGAATGATCATTTTAACTAGCCGATCAACTTGAGATGTCTGCACTAAATAATCCATAACTTTTGATTTATAGCTCATAATGACATGAATCCAATGCCCTTGTTAAGCTAGCACATTTTTTTATAATGTGACAAAATTTGAGACTGAAAAAGATATGACAAAGTGTCCAAGTATGTATCCCAAACTACGTGATGCCATGCATTACGCTTAATTTATAAGCCTTTATTCAAAGAGCACCAATGATAAGTTCATAATGATTGTTTTAACTTGCCGATCAACCTGACATGTCCCCACTAAATTGCCCATAACATTTGATTTAGAGGTAATAATGAAACAAATCCAATGCCAACGTTAGGCTATCTCAATTTTCTATATTGTGACAAAATTTGAGACAGAAATAGATACGACCAAACGTCCAAGAAATCCTATCTATCCCAAACTGCGTGATGCCATGCATTATGCTTCGTTTATAAGATTTTACTCAATAATCACCAATGTTCAGTTAAGAATGATCATTTTAACTAGCCGATCAACCTGAAATATTGACACTAAATCATCCATAACTTTTGATTTAGAGGTCATAATGACACGAATCCAATGACCACGTGACAGAAATAGAGAAAACAAAGTGTCCAAGTAATTCAACCTATCCAATATGCTTGATGCCATGCATTATGCTTCATTTTAAGCCTTTACTTAATGAGCACCAATGATCAGTTAAGAATGGTCTCTTTAATTGGCCACTCAACTTGACATGTCTGCACTAAATCGTCCGTAAATTTTGATTTAGAGCTCCGAATGATACGAATCCAATGCCCCACGTAAACCTAGTTCAATTTTCTATATTGTGACAAAATTATAGACAAAAATAGTTACGACAAAGCATCCAAGTAATCCAATCTATCCCAAACAGCATGATGTCATGCATTATGCTTAATTTATAAGTGTTAATCAATGAGCACCAATGATCAGTTAAGAATGCTCATTGTAACTAGCCAATCAACATGGCATGTCTGCACAAAATAATCCGTATCTTTTGATTTAGAGCTGAGAAGATACCAATCAAATGCCCATGTTAAGCTAGCTCAATTTTCTATATTTTGACAAAATTTGAGATAGAAATAGAGACGACAAAGCGTCCAAGCAATCCAATCTATCCCAAAATTTTTGATGTCATGCTTTATGCTTCTTTTATAAGCCTTTACTCTATGGGCAGCAATGATCAGTTAAGAATGATCATTTTATCAGGTCGATCAACTTGACATATCCGCACTAAATCGTCTGTAACTTTTGATTTAGAGCAACGAATGACACGAATCAAATGCCCACATTAAGCTACCTCAATTTTCTATATTATGTCAAAATTTGAGACAAAAATGGGTACGATAAAGAGTCCATTTAATGCAATCTATCATGAACTGCGTGATTCTATGCATTATGCTTTATTTATAAATCTTTAGTCAATGAGCACCAATGATCAGTTTAGAATGATCATTTTAACTAGCGGATGAACTTGACATTTCTACACTAAATCGTCCATAACTTTTGGTTTATATCTCGAAAGAATTTCCACGTTAAGCTAGCTCAATTTTTTATATCGTGACAAAATTTGATACAGAAAAATTTACGACAAAGCATCCAAGTAATCTAATGTATCCCTACCTGCGTGACGCCATGCATTACGCTTCATTTATAAGCCTTTACTCAATGAGCACCAACGATCAGTTACGAATGATCATTTTAACTGGCCGGTCAACCTGATATATCCGCACTAAATCTTCCATAACCTTTGATTTAGAGGTCATAATGACACGAATCCAATGCCCACGTTAAGGTAGATCAATTTTGTATATTTTGATAAAATTTGAGGCAGAAATAGAGACAACAAAGTGTTCAAGTAATCCAATCTATCCCAAACTTTGTGATGCCATGCTTTATGCTTCTTTCATAAGCGTTTACTCTATGAGCACAAATGATAAGTTAAGAATGATCATTTTAACTGGCCGATCAACTTGACATGGTGCACTAAACCATCCGTAACTTTTGCTTTAGAGCTCCGAATGACACAAATCCAATGCCCACATTAAGCTAGCTCGATTTTCTATATTATGACAAAATTTGAGACACAAATAGGTATGACAAGGAGTCCTAGTAATCCAATCTATCCTGAACTGCATGTTTCTATGCATTATGCTTCTTTTATAAGCCTTTACTCAATGAGCACCAATGAACAGTTTAGAATGATCATTTTAACTGGCCAATCAACTTGGCATGTCTGCACAAAATCATCCATCACTTTTGATTTAGAGGTCATAATGACACGAATCAAATGCCCACGTTAAGCTAGCTGAAGTTTATATATTTTGTTGATAAAATTTGAGACTGATATAGAGACAACAAAGCCTCTAAGTAAACCAATCTATCTAAACTACTTGATGCCATACATTATGCTTCATTTATAATCCTTTACTTAATGAGCAAAAATGATCAGTTTAGAATGATCACTTCAAATGGCCACTCAACTAGATATGTCTGCACTAAATCGTCCGTAAATTTTGATTTAGAGGTGAGAATGACACAAATATAATTCCCACGTTAAGCTGACTCAATTTTTTATATTGTGACAAAATTTTAGACAGAATTACATACAATAAAGCGTCCAAGTAATCCAATCTATCCAATACTTTGTGATGCCATGCTTTATGCTTCTTTTACAAGCCTTTACTCTATGGGCTCCAATGATAGGTTAAGAATGATCATTTTAACTGGCCGATCAACTTGACATATCCACACGAAATCGTTCGTAACTTTTGATTTAGAGCACAGAATGATAGGAATCAAATGCACACATTAAGCTCGCACAATTTTCTATATTGTGACAAATTTTGAGACAGAAATAGGTATGACAACGAGTCGAAGTACTCCAATCTATCCTAAACTGCGTGATTCTATGCATTATGCTTCATTTGTATGCTTTTACTCAATGAGCACCAATGATCAGTTTAGAACGATCATTTTAACTCGCCGATCAACTTGACATGTCTGCACTAAATCTTCCATAACTTTTTGTTTATAGCTCATAATGACACGAATTCAATGCCCACGATAAGCTAGCTCAATTTTCTTTATTGTGATAAAAGTACAGATAGTAAAAGATATGACAAAGCGTCCAAGTATGTATCCCAAACTGCGTGATACCATATATTACGCTTCATTTATTAGCCTTTACTCAATGAGCACCAGTGATCAGTTAAAAATAATCATTTTAACTGACCGATCAACCTGACATGTACGCACTAAATCGTCCATCACTTTTGATTTAGAGGTCATAATGAAATCAATCCAATGCCCACGTTAAGCTAGCTCGATTTTCTATATTTTGTTGACAAAATTTGAGACAGAAATAGAGACAACAAAGCATCTAAGTAATCCAACCTATCGAAACTGCTTGATGCCATTCATTATGCTTCATTTATAAGCCTTTACTTAATGAGAAACAATTATCAATTTAGAGTGATCACTTTAACTGACCACTCAACTTCACAACAATTATCCAAATCATCCGTAAGTTTTGATTGAGAGCTCATGATGACACAAATCCAATGCCCACATAAAGCTTGTTCAATTTTCTGCATTGTGACAAAATTATAGAAAGAAATAGATACTACAAAGCATTGAAATAATCCAATCTATCCCGAACTACGTGATGCCATGCATTATGCTTCATTTATAAGTCTTTACTTAATGAGCACCAATGATCAATATCGTTTTTACTGGCCGATCAACTTGACATGTCTGTACTAAATCATCCATAAATTTTGATTTGGAGCTCAGAATTGACACGTATCCAATGCCCACATTAAGCTAGCTCAATTTTCTATATTGTGATAAAATTTGAGACAGAAATAGATACGAAAAAGCATCCAAGTAATCTATCCCGAACTGCGTGATGCCATGCATTATGCTTCATTTATAAGCCTTTACTCAATGAGCACTAGTGATCAGTTAAAATTGATCACTTTAACTGGCCGATCAACTTGACATGTCTATACTAAATCATTCGTAAGTTTTGATTTAGAGCTCATAATGACACGAATCTAATGCCAATGTTAGGCTTGCTTAATTTTCTATATTTTGAAAAAATTGGAGAGAGAATAGAGACGACAAAGTGTCCAAAAAATCCAATCTATCCCAAACTTCGTGATGCCATGCTTTATGGTTCTTTTATAAGCCTTCACTCTATGGGCACCAATGATCAGTTAATAATGATCATTTTAACTTGACATGTCCGCACTAATTCGTCCATAACTTTTGATTTAGAGCTCAGAATTACCGAATCCAACGCCCACGTTAAGATAGCTCAATTTTCTATATTAAGACAAAATTATAGACATAAACAGATACGACAAAGTGTCTAAGTACTCCAATCTATCCCAAACTGCGTGATGCCATCCATTATGCTTCATTTATAACCCTTTACTTAATGAGCACCAATGATCAGTATCACTTTTAATGGCTGATCACATTGATATTTCCGCACTAAAACGTCCGTAACTTTTTATTTAGAGCTCAGAATGGCACGAATTCAACGCCCACATTAAGCTAGCTCAATGTTCTATATTGTGACAAAATTTGAGATAAAAATATATACGCAAAGCGTCCGAAAATCCAATTTATCCCAAACTGTGTGATACAATGCATTATGCTTGGTTTATAAGCCTTTACCTAATGAGCACCAATGATCAGTTTAGAATGATCACTTTAACTGGTCGATCAACTTGACATGTCCGCACTAAATCGTCCGTAACTTTTCATTGTGAACTCAAAATTGACACGAATCCAATGCTCACGTTAAGCTAGCTTAATTTTCTGTATTGTGACAAAATTTGAGACATAAATAGATTCGAAAAAGCATCCAAGTATATGCATTTTCTTCATTTATAAGCCTTTACTCAATGAGCACCAATGGTCAATTTAGAATGATCACTTTAACTGGCCGATAACCATGACATGACTGCACTAAATGGTCTTTTAACTTTTAATTTAGAGCTCTGAATGAAACGAATCCAATGCCCACATTAATCTAGCGAAAGTTTTCTATATTTTGACAAAACTTGAGACAAAAGAGGTAAGAAAAAGAGTCCAAGTAATCCAATCTATCCTAAAAATGTGTGATTCTATGCATTATGATTCATTTATAAACCTTTACTCAATGAGCACTAATGATCAGTTTAGGATGATCATTTTAACTGGCGGATAACCATGACATGTATGCATTAAATCAACCATAAATATTGATTTATAGCTTATAATGAAACAAATCCAATGCCCACGTAAAGATAGCTCAATTTTCTATATGGTGACAAAATTTTAGACATAAAAAGTTACGACAAAGCATCCACGTAATCCAATATATCTCGAACTGCGTGATGCCATGCATTACGCCTCATTTATAAGCCTTTATTCAATGAGCACCAATGATCAGTTAAAAAAGATTATTTTAAGTGGCCGATCAGCCTGACATGTTTGCACTAAATCGTCCTTAATGTTTCATCTAGATGTCATAATGAAACGAATCCAATGCCCACGCTAATCTAGCTCAAGTTTCTACATTCTGACAAAATTTGAGACATAAATAGATGCGACAAATCGTTCAAGTAATACAATCTATCCCGAAGTGTGTGATACCATGCATTATGCTTCATTTATAAGCCTTTACTCAATAAGCACCAATGATCAGTTAAGAATGATCATTTTAACTGGCCGATAAACTTGACATGTCTGCACTAAATCGTCCGTACGTTTTGATTTAGAGCTCATAATGACACGAATCCAATGCCCACGTCAAGCTAGCTTAATTTTCTTTATTGTGACAAAATTTGATATAGAAATAGCAACGACAAAGCTTCGAAGTAATCCAATTTATCCCAAACTTTGTGATGCCATGTTTTATGCTTCTTTTATAAGCTTTTTACTATGTGGGCACCAATGATCTGTTAAGAATGATCATTTTAATTGGCCATTTAACTTGAAATGTCCCCAATAAATCATCTCTAACTATTGACTTAGATATCAGGATGACACGAATCCAATGCCCACATTAAGCTTGCTCAATTTTCTATATTGTGACAAAATTTGAGAGAAAAATAGACATGAAAAAGTGTCCAATTAATACAATCTATCCTGAACAGCGTGATTCTAATATGCATTATGCTTCATTGGTAAGCGTTTACTCAATGAGCACTAGTGATCAGTTTAGAATGATTTTAACTCGCCGATCAACTTGACATGTCTGCACTAAATCGTCCATAACTTTTGATTTATATCTCATAATGACACGAATCCAATGCACACGTTAAGGTAGCTCAATTTTCTATATTGTGACAAAATTTTAGACACAAAAAGAAACGACAAAGCCTCCAAGTAATCCAATGTATCCCAGATTGTGTGATGTCATGCATTACACTTCATTTATAAGCTTTTACTCAATGAGCACCAATGATCAGTTAAGAATGATCATTTTAAGTGGCCGATCCACCTGACATGTCCCCATTAAATCGTTCGTAATGTTTTATTTAGAGGTTATAGTGACACGAATCCAATGCCCATGTTAAGCTAGCTCAATTTTCTATATTTTCGCAAAATTTGATATGGAAATAGAGGCGGGAAAGCGCCCAACTAATCCAATCTATCCAAACTGCTTTATGCCATGCATTATGCTTCATTTATAAGCCTTTGCTTAATGAGATCCAATGATAAATTAAGAATGATCACTTTAACTAGCCACTCAACTTCACATGTCCGCACTAAATAGTCGGTAACTTTTGATTTAGAGCTCCGAATAACACGAATCCGATGCCCACGTAAAGCAATTTCAATTTTCTATATTGTGACAAAATTTTAGACAGAAATAGATATGGCAAGTCGTCCAAGTAATCCAATCTATCAACAACTGCTTCATTTATAAGGCTTTACTTATGATCACCAATGATCAGTATCACTTTTACAGCCCGATCAACTTGACATGTCCACACTAAATCGTTCGTAACTTTTGATTTAGATCTCAGAATGACACGAATACAAATCTCATGAACGCTCATGTTAACCTAGCTCAATTCTCAATATTGAGACAAAATTATAGACAGGAATAGATACAACAAAGCGTCCAAGTAATTCAGTCTATCCCGAACTACGTGATGTTATGAATTATGCTTCATTTATAAGCCTTTACTTAATGAGCACCAATAATCAGTATCAGTTTTCCTGGCCGATCAACTTGACATTTCCGCACTAAATCGTCCATAACGTTTGATTTAGAGCTCAGAATGTTACGAATCCAACGCCCACGTTAACCTAGCTCAATTTTCTATATTTTGAAAAACGTTGAGACAGAAATAGATGCAACAAATCGTTCAAGTAATACAATCTATACCGAACTGCGTGATGCCATGCATTATGCTTCATTTATAAGCTTTTACTCAATGAGCACCAATGATCAGTTAAGAATGATCATTTTAACTGGCCGATAAACTTGACATGTCTGCACCAAACCGCCTGTACGTTTTGATTTGGAGCTCATAATGACACGAATCCAATGCCCACGTCAACCTAGCTTAATTTTCTATATTTTGCGAAAATTTGATATAAAAATTTGAAAAGTAATCCAATCTACCAAAACTTTGTGATTCCATGCTTTATGCTTCTTTTATAAGCCTTTACTCTGTGGGCACCAATGATCTGTTAAGAATGATCATTTTAACTGGCCATTCAACTTGAAATGTCCGCAATAAATCGTCCCTAACTATTGATTTAGAGATTTGGATCAAACGAATCAAATGCCCACATTAATCTAGCTCAATTTTCTATATTGTGACAAAATTTGAGACAAACATATATACGAAAGAGCATCCAATTAATCCAATCTATCCTGTACAGCGTGATTCTATGCATTATGCTTCATTTATAAGTGTTTACTCATGAGCACTAATGATCAGTTTAGAATGATTGTTTTAACTGGCCAATCAACTTGACATGTGTACACTAAATTGTACATAACTTTTGATTTATAGGTCATAATGACATGAATCCAATACCCACGTTAAGGTAGCTCAATTTTCAATATTGTGACAAAATTTGAGATAGAAAAAGAAATGACATAGCCTCCAAGTACTCTAATGTATCCCAAACTGTGTGATGCCATGCATTACGCTTCATTTATAAGCCTTTACTCAATGAGCACCAATGATCAGTTAAGAATGATCATTTTAAGTGGCCGATCCACCTGCCATGTCCCCACTAAATCGTTCGTAACGTTTGATTTGGAGGTCATAATGACACTATCCAATGCCCACGCTAAGCTAGCTCAATTTTCTATATTTTCTCAAAATTTGATACAAAAATAGAAATGGAAAAGTGCCCAACTAATGCAATCTATTCAAAAAGCTTGATGCCATGCATTATGATTCATTTATAAGCTTTTGCTGTTTTAGACAGAAATAGATATGCCAAAGCCTCCAAGTAATCCAATCTATCCCAAACTGCGTGTTGCCATGCATTATGCTTCATTTATAAGGCTTTACTTAATGAGCACCAATGATCAGTATCACTTTTACTGGTCGATCAACTTGACATGTCCGCACTAAATCGTTCGTAACTTTGGATTTAGAGCTCAGAATGGCACGAATCCAACGCTCATGTTAAGCTAACTCAATTCTGTATATTGTGACAAAATTATGACAGAAATAGATACGACAAAGCATCCAAATAATTCAATCTATCCAGAACTGCATGATGCTATGAATTGTGCTTCATTTATAAGCCTTTACATAATGAGCACCAATGATCAGTACCACTTTTTCTGGCCGATCAACTTGACATGTCAGCACTAAATCGTTCGTAACTTTTGATTGAGAGCTCAGAATGTTACGAATCCAACGCCCACGTTAACCTATCTCAATTTTCTATAATTTGACATAATTTGAGAAAGAAATAGATGTGACAAATTGTTCAAGTAATACAATCTATCCCGAACTGCGTAATGCCATGCATTATGCTTCATTTATAAGCCTTTACTCAATGAGTATCAATGATCAGTTAAGAATGATCATTTTAAGTTGGCGATAAACTTGACATGTCTGCACTAAATCGTCTGTACGTTTGATTTAGAGCTCATAATGACACGAATACAATGCCCATGTTAAGCTAGGTTAATTTTCTATATTTTGAAAAATTTGATATAGAAATAGAGACGACAAAGCATCGCAGTAATCCAATCTATCCCAAACTTTGTAATGCCATGCTTTACGCTTCTTTTATAACCCTTTCCTCCGTGGGCACAAATTATCTATTAAGAATGATCATTTTCTCTTGCCATTCAACTTGAAATGTCCGCAATAAATCATCCCTAACTATTGATTTAGAGATCAGTATGACACTAATCCAATTCCCACATTAAGCTAGCTCAATTTTCAATATTGTGAGAAACTTTGAGACAAAAATAGATACTAAAAATGTCCAATTAATCCAATCTATCCTGAACAGCATGATTCTATGCATTATGCTTCATATATAAGCGTTTACTCAATGAGCCCGAATGATCAGTTTAGAATGATTATTTTAAATGGCTGATCAACTTGACATGTCTGCAGTAAATCGTACATAAATTTTGATTTATAGCTCATAATGACATGAATCCAGTACCCACGTTAAGGTAGCTCAATTTTCTATATTGTGACAAAATTTGAGACAGAAAAAGAAACGCCAAAGCCTCCAAGTAATCCAATGTATCCCAAACTGTGTGATGCCATGCATTACGCTTCATTTATAAGCCTTTACTCAATGAGTACCAATTATCAGTTAAGAATGATCATCTTAAGTGGCCGATCCACCTGACATGTCCCCACTAAATCGTTCGTAACATTTTATTTAGAGGTCATAATGACACGAATCCAATGCCCACGTTAAACTAGCTCAATTGTCTATATTTTCGCAAAATTTGATACAGAAATAGAGACGGAAAAATGCTCAACTAATCCAATCTATCCAAACTAATTGATGCCATGCATTATTCTTCATTTATAAGCCTTTGCTTAATGAGATCCAATGGTAAATTAGGAATGATCATTTTAACTAGCCACTCAACTTCATAGGTCCGCACTAAATAGTTGGTAACTTTTGATTTAGAGCTCAGAATAACACGAATCCTATGCCCACGTAAAGCAAGTTCAATTTTCTATATTGTGACAAAATTTAAGGCAGAAATAGATATGCCAAAACATCCAAGTAATCTAATCTATCCCAAACTGCGTGATGCCACGTATTATTCTTCATTTATAAGGCTTTACCTAATGAGCACCAATGATCATTATCAGTTTTACTGGCCGATCAACTTGACATTTCCGCAATAAATCGTTTGTAACTTTTGATTTAGAGCTCAGAATGATACGAATGCAACACTCATGTTAAGCTAGCTCAATTCTCTATATTGTGACAAAATAATAGACAGAAATAGATACGAAAAAGCGTCCAAGTAATTAAATCTATCCCGAACTGCGTGATGCCATGAATTATGCTTCATTTATAAGCCTTTACTTAATGAGCACCACTGATCACTATTACTTTTACTGGCCAATCAACTTGACATGTCCACACTAAATCGTCCGTAACTTTTGATTTAGAGCTCAGAATATTATGAATCCAACGCCCACGTTTATCTAGCTCAATTTTCTATATTTTGACAAAATTTAAGACAGAAATAGATGCGAGAAATCGTTCAAGTAATACAATCTATCCCGAACAGCGTGATGCCATGCATTATGCTTCATTTATAAGCCTTTACTCAATGAGCACCAATGATCAGTTTAGAATGATCATTTTAACTGACCGATCAACTTGACATGTCCACAATAAATCATCCGTAACTTTTGATTTAGAGCTCACAATGACACGAATCCAATGCCCACATTAAGCTAGGTCAATTTTCTATATTGTGACAAAAGTTTAGACAGAAATAGGTACAACAAAGAGTCCAAGTAATCCAATATATCCTGAATAGCGTGATCCTATGAATTATGTTTCATTATAAGCCTTTGCTCAATGAGAACTAATGATCAGTTTAGAATGATCGTTTTAACTGCCGGATCAACTTGTCATGTCTACAATAAATCGTCCATAACTTTGTAGCTTATAATCAAACAAATCCAATGCCCACGTTAAGCTTGCTCAATTTTCTATATTGTGACAAAATTCAAGACAGAAAAAGATACGACAAAGCATTCAAGTAATCCAATGTATCCCGAACTACGTGATGCCATGCATTACGCTTCATTTATAAGCCTTTACTCAATGAGCACCAATGATCAGTTAAAAATGATCATTTTAAGTGGCCGATCAACCTGACATGTCCGCAATAAATCGTCCATAACGTTTGATTTAGAGGTGATAATAACACGAATAAATGCCCACGTTAATCTAACTCAATTTTCTATATTTTGTCAAAATTTGAGACAAAGATAGATACGACAATTCATCCAAGTAATCCAATCTATTCCGAACTGCGTGATGCCATGCATTAAAATTTATTAGCCTTAACTAAATGAGCACCAATGATGAGTTTAGAATGATCAATTAAACTGGACAATCAACTTGACATGTGTGCACTAAACCATCCACAACTTTTGATTTATATAATGACACGAATCCAATGTCCACGTTAGGCTAGGTCAATTTTCTATATCGTGAAAAATTTTGAGACAGAAATAGATACGACAAAGCGTCGAAGTTATCCAATCTATCGAAAACAGTGTGATGTCATACATTATGCTTCATTTATAAGCCTTTATTCAATGAGCACCAACGATGAGTTAAGAATGATCAATTTAACTGGCCGATCAACTTGACATGTTTGCACTAAATCGTCTGTACCTTTTGATTTAGTGTCCAGAATGACACGAATCTAATGCCCACGTTATGCTAGCTCAATTTTCTATATTGTGACAAAATTTGATGTAGAAATAGATACGACAAGGTGTTCAAGTAATCCAATCTATCCCAAACTAAGTGACGTCATGCATTATGCTTCATTTGTAAGCTTTTAATCAATGAGAATCAATGATCAGTTAAGAATGATCATTTTAACTGGCCGATCAACTTGACATATCCGCACTAAATCATCCGTAACTTTTGATTTAGAGCTCAGAATGACACAAAAATAGTTACCACAAAGCGTTCCAGTAATCCAATGTATCATGCATTGCGTGATGCTATGCATTATGCTTCATTTATATAGCCTTTACTCAAGAAGCACCAATGATTAGTTTAGAATGATCATTTTAGAAGTCGATCAACTTGAAATGTTTGCACTAAATCATCCATAACTTTTGATTTATAGCTCATAATGACACGAATCCAATGCCCACGTTAATCTAGCTCAATTTGCTATATTGTGACAAAATTTGGGAAAAAAATAGATACGACAAAGCGTCCAACTAATCCAACCTATTACGAACTGCGTGATGCCATGCATTATGCTTCATTTATAAGCCTTTACTTAATGAGCACCAATGATCAGTAAAGAATGATCATCTTAACTTGTCGATCAACTTGACATGTCCGCACAAAATCATTTGTAACTTTTGGTTTAGAGCTCCGAATGACACGAATCCAAAGTCCACGTTAAGCTAGGTCAATTTTCTATGTTTTGACATAATTAAAGAAAGAAATAGAGACAAAAATTTTCCAAGTAATCCAATCTATCCAAACTGTTTGATTCCATGCATTATATTTCGTTTATAAGCCTCTACTTAATTAGCACCAATGATCAGCTTAGAATGATCACTTTAACTAGCTGATCAACTTGAAATGTCCGCACTAAATCATCTGTAACTTTTGATTTATATCTCAGAACGACATGAATCCAATGCCCACGTTAAAATAGCTCAATTTTCAATATTTTGAGAAAATATAGACACAAATAAAGAAAACAAAGCTTCCAAATAATCCAATTTATCCTGAATTGTGTGATGCCATGCATTATGCTTTATTTATAAACTTTTATCAATGAACACCGATTATCAGTTAAGAATGATCATTTTAACTAGCCGATGAAATTGATAAGTCCGCACTAAATCGTCTTTAACTTTTCCTTTATAGCTCCAAATGACACGAATCCTGTGCCCACGTTAAACTAGCTAAAGTTTTTATAATGTAACAAAATTTGAGACAAAAAATAGATACCACAAAGCTTCATTTATAAGCCTTTACTCAGTAAGCACCAATGATTAGCTTAGAATCATCATTTTAACAGATCGATCAACTTGACATGTCCGCACTAAATCGTCAGTAACTTTTGCTTTAGAGATCAAAATGACACGAATCCAATGCCAACTTAAATCTAGTTCAATTTTTTTATATAGAGACAATATTAGAGATAGAAAGAGATACGAAAAAACGTCTAAGTAATCCAATCTATCCGGAACTGCGTGGTGCCATTCATTATGCCCACATTAAGCTAGTTCAGTTTTTTGTATTGTGACAAAATTTGACTCAGAACTAGATAAAAAAGCGTCCAGTTAATCCAAACTATCCTGAACTGCATGATGCCATGGATTATGTTTCATTTATAAGCCTTTACGCAATAAGCACCAATGATCAGTTAATCATGATCATTTTAAGTGGCCGATCCACTTGACATGTCAGCACTAAATCGTCTGTCACTTTTCATTTAGAGCTCTGAATAACACGAATCCCATGTCCACGTTAAGCTAGCTCAATTTTTTATATTGTGACAAAATTTGAGACAGAGATAGATATGACAAAGCATCCAAGTAATAACATATATCGCGAATTGCGTGATGCCATGCATTATGCTTCATTTATAAGCCTTTACTCCATGAGCACCAATGATCTGTTAAGAATGATCATTCTAACTGGCCGATCAACTTGACATTTCCGCATTAAATAGTCCGTAAATTTTTATTTAGACCTCCGAATGGCACGAATCCAATGCCCACGTTAAGGTAGCTCAATTTTGGGTATTGTGACCAAATTTGAGGCAAAAATAGATACGACAAAGCGTCTAACTAATCATATCTATCCCAATCTGCATGATGCCATGCATTATGCTTCATTTATAAGCCTTTACTTAATGAGAACCAATGATCAGTTTAGAATGATCATTTTATATTGCCGTTCAACTTGACATGTCCTCACTAAGTCGTCCGTAACATTTAATTTATAGCTTAGAATGACACGAATCCAATGCCCACGTTAAGGTAGCTCAATTTTCTATATTTTGACAAAACTATATACACAAATAGAGAAGACGAATCGTCCAAGTAATCCAATCTATCCCAAACTGCGTGATGTCATGCATTATGCTTCATTTGTGAGCTTTTAATCAATGAGAACCAATGATCAGTTAAGAATGATCATTTTAACTGGCCAATCAATTTGACAAGTCTACACTAAATCATCTATAACTGGCCGATCATAATGACATGAATCCAATGCCCACGTTAAGCTAGCTCACTCTGCTATATTGTGACAAAATTTGAGACAAAAATAGATATAACAAAGCGTCCAAGTAATCCAATCTATCCCGAACTACGTGATGCCATGCATTATACTTATTTATAAGCCTTTCCTCAATGAGCACCATTGATCTGTTAAGAATGATCATTTTAACTAGCCGATCAACTTGACATGTTTACTCTAAATCGTCTGTTACTTTTCATTTAGAGCTCTGAATGACACGAATTCAATCCCCACGTTAAGCTAGCTCAATTTTGTATATTGTGACAAATTTGAGACTGAAGAGATACGAAAAAGCGTCCAAGTAATCAAATCTATCGTGAGCTGCGTGATGCCATGCATTATGCTTCATTTATAAGCCTTAACTCCATGAGCACCAATGATCTGTTAAGAATGATTATTTTAACTGGCCGATCAACTTGACATGTCCACACTAAATCATCCGTAAGTTTTTATTTAGAGCTCCGAACGACACGAATCCAATGCCCGTGTTAAGCTAACTCAATTTTCTTTGTGGTGACAAAATTTGAGACTGAAATAGATACGACAAAGCATCCAAGTAATCAAATCTATTCCAAATTGTGTGATACCACGTGTTATGCTTCCTTTATAAGCGTTTACTCCATGAGCACCAATGATCAATTAAGAATAATCATTTTAACTGGCCTATCAACTTGACATGTTCGCACTAAATCATCGGTAAGTTTTGATTTAGAGCTCCAATGACATGAATCCAATACCCACGTTAAACTAGATCTATTTTCTATATTGTGAAAAAATTTGAGATAGAAATAGATACCACAAACCGTTTAAGTAATCCAATCTATCCCGCACTGCGTGATGCCATGCATTATGATTCATTTATAAGTTTTTACTTAATGAGCATCAATGATCACTTTAGAATGATCACTTTAACTGACTGATCAACTTGACATGTCTGCACTAAATTGTCCATATCTTTTGATTTATAGCTCATAATGACACGAATCCAATGCCCACGTTACGCTAGCTCAATCTTGTATATTTGAGACAGAAAGAGATATGACAAAACGTTCAAGTAATCCAATCTATACTGAACGGTGTGATGCCATGCATTATGCTTCATTTATAAGCCTTTACTCCATGAGCAGCAATGATCAGTTAAGAATGATCATTTAACTGGCCGATCAACTTGACATGTTCGCACTGAATCATGCGTAACTTTTGATTTAGAGCTTCGGATGACACGAATCCAAAGCCCACGGTAAGCTTGGTCAATTTTCTATAGTTTGAAAAAATTACAAACAAAAATAGAGACGAAAAAGCATCCAAATAATCAAATCTATCCCAAATTATCTGATGTCATGCATTATTCTTCATTTGAAAGCTTTTAATCAATGAGAACCAATGATGAGTTAAGAATGATCATTTTAACTCACCGATAAACTTGACACGTCCTCACTAAATCATCTGTAACTTTTGATTTAGAGCTCCAAATGACATGAATTCAATGCCCACGTTAAGCTAGCTCAATTTTGTATATTGTGACTAAATTTGAGCTAGCAATAGATACGAGAAAGCGTACAAGTAATCAAATCTATTCCAAACTGTGTGATGCCATACTTTATGCTTCATTTATATCAGTTTAGAATGATCATTTTAATTGGCCGATCAACTTAACATGTCCGTACTAAATCGTCTTTAACTCTTGATTTAGAGCTTAGAATAACACGAATCCAATGCCCACGTTAAGCTAGCTCAATTTTCTATATTGTAACAAAATTTTAGTCAAAAATATATATGAAAAAGCGTCCAAGAAATCCAATCTATTCCGAACTGCGTTATGCCATGCATTATGCTTCATTTATAAGCATTTACTTAATGAGCACCAATGATCAGTTTAGAATGATCACTTTAAATGGCCGATCAACTTAACATCTCTGCACTAAATCGTCCGTAACTTTTGATTTTGACCTCTGAATGACACGAATCCAAAGCCCATGTTAAGCTAGGTCAATTTTATATATTTTGAAAAAATTAAAGACAAAAATAGTGACGACAAAGCGTCCAAGTAGTCCAATCTATCCAAAACTGCGTGATGTCATGCATTATGCTTCATTTGTAAGCTTTCAATCAATGAGAACCAATAATCAGTTAAAACTGTAAGCTTTTAACTCGCTGATAAACTTGACATGTCCGCACTAAATCATCCATCACTTTTGATTTAGATATATGAATGACATGAATCCAATGCCCACGATAAGCTAGCTCAATTTTAATATTTTACTAAATTTGAGACAGAAATAGATACGACAAAACGTTCAAGTAATCCAATCTATTCTGAAATGCGTGATGCCATGTATTATGCTTCATTTATATGCCTTTACGTAATGAGCAGCAATGAATAGTTTAGAATAATCACTTTAACTGGCCAATAAACTTGACATGTCCGCACCAAATCGTCCGTAACTTTTGAATTAGAGCTCAGAATGACACAAATCCAATGTCCATGTTGAGGTAGCTCAATTTTCTATATTTTGACAAAATTATAGACACAAATTGAGAAAACTAAGTGTCCATGTAATCCAGTCTATACCGAACTGCGTGATTCCATGCATTATGCATCATTTTAAAGCTTTTTATCAATGAGCACCAATGATCAGTTAAGAATGATCATTTTAACTGGCCGATGAACTTGATATGTCCGCACTAAATCGTCCGTCATTTTTGATTTAGAGCTCTGAATGACACGAACCCAATGCCCATGTTAAACTAGCTCAAAATTTTCTACATTGTGAAAAAATTTGAAACAAAAATAGATATCACAAAGCGTCCAAGTAATCCAATCTATCGTGCATTGCGTGATGCTATGCATAGAAATACGGGACTGTGCACATATAAAAATGGCTTTGGATGTTGAAAATAGATGGGAAAAAAAGATTCAAGCACTTCTATAGAAAGTGTGAAAAAAGTAAACACAGAAACTTGACCTCCATAGAACTAACCTTTGACATCAACAACACTAACATCTCCCATCACAATGTCATGATTCATATTCACACTAAAATATGAAACATACCTGGGGCAAGGAAAGCTGCACAAGAACCCCATGAATAGACGTGTCTTCATTGAATATTCTCAATATACTGATAATTTGTCCCTCAGCACAATCCTCAGACAATTCAGCTAAAACAGATTTAATACCAGTTTCTTCGCAAGCTTTTATCTTGTTCCGAACATAAGTTTGCGAATCTCTTTGTTGGCCAACCAAAAAAACCGCAAGACCAGGGACTTTTCCAACAGCCTTTTTCATTTTCCACACTTCATTAATAATCTTTGTTCTGATTTCCTCAGCAATAACTTTCCCATCTATTACCATAGTCTTCTGTTCACTTTCTGTATGAATGAATTCACACAAAAAAAAAAGAAAACATAAATAGATACAAGAGGGATACTACTTAAGACTGCAGAAGTCAGCTCATACAATTCGAGAACGTTCATGCAATATAGAGAGGAGACGATACACAGCCATGTTTAGGAACCAAAAGGTACATTAGATGAGGTAAGGAGTTACCAAATGTGACAGGAGATTGAGGATCAAAGTAAGGAATCCAATTTTCAGGAAAGTCAAGGGACACGAGAGGAGGAGACATCAAAATGAAGTTTAGGTAATGCACGCTTCTTGTTGTCAAACGAAAAGCCTTATTATGCGTCAAGGCCAAAGCTTTCCTTGCGATTAGTAACATGTTTGAAATGAAAGAACAATCGCTGAATCACATGAAAACATGGAACCATTAAAAGAAACCCACTCAATGAATGAAAAGAACATACCAGAAAAAGAGAACCTTAGACAGCTAAGCTTAAACAATGCATATGAAAGTGATAAATAAAGCTCTTAATCTTCCACAATTTGATCCTTAACTCATCCCAACTGCGTGATTTCATGAATTATGCTTCATTTATAAGCCTTTACTCAATAAGCACCAATGATCAGTTTAGAATGATCATTTTAACTGGCTGATTAACTTGACATGTCCGCACTAAATCATTCGTAACTTTTGATTTAGAGCTCCGAATGACACGAATCTAAAGGCCGCGTTAAACTAGCTCAAAATTCTATATTTGTGAAAAATCTGAGACAGAAATAGATATATGACAATGCGTCTAAGTAATCAAATCTATCTTGAACCACGTGATGCCATGCATTATGCTTCATGCATGCTCTATATTATGCATCATTTATAATTCTTTACTCAATGAGTAACAATGATCAGTTTAGAATGATCATTTTAACTAGCCGATCAACTTGGCATGTCCACACTAAATCATCCGTAAGTTTTCATTTGGAGATCCCAATCACAGGAATCCAATGCCCACGTTAAGCTAACTCAATTTTCTATGTTGTGAAAAAATTTGAGATAGCAATATATATGACAAAGAGTCCAAGTAATCAAATCTATCCCGAAACTGCATGATGCAATGCATTATGCTTCATTTATAGGCATTTACTCAATGAGCACAAATGATCAGTTAACAATGATCATTTTAACAAGCCAATCAACTTGTCATGTCATCACTAAATGGTCGATAAGTTTTGATTTAGAGCTCAAAATGACACGAATCCAAAACCCACGTTAAGCCAGCTCAATTTTCTATATTTTAACAAAATTATAGACAGAAATTGAGACAACAAAACGTACAAGTAATCCAATATATCCCAAACTGCGTGATACTAGGCATTATTCGTCATTTATAAGCTTTTTATCAATGAACACCAGTGATCAGTTTAGAATGATCACTTTAACTGGCCGATCTACTTGACATGTCCGTATCTTTTGATTTAGAGCTCCGAATGACATGAATCCAATGCCCACGTAAAGCTACCTCAATTTTCTATATTGAGATAAAATTTGAGGTCGAAATAGATACGATAAAGCGTCCAAGTTATCCAACCTATCTCAAAATATGTGATGCCATGCATTATTCTTCATTTATAACCTTTTACTCAATGAGCAATGATTATAAGTTAAGAATGATCATTTTAACTGGCCGATCAACTTTACATGTCCGCACTAAATCGTCCCTAACTTTTTATTTAGAGCTCAGAATGATACGAATACAATGTCTACGTTAAGGTAGGTCAATTTTCTATATTTTGACAAAATTATAGAAAAAATAGAGATGACACATCGTCCAAGTAATCCAATCTATACAAAACTGCGTGATGCCATGCATTATGCTTCATTTATAAGCTTTTACCCAATGAGAACCAATAATCAGTTAAGAATGATTATTTTAACTTGCCGATTAACTTGACATTTCCGCACTTTATCGTCCCGAACTTTTGATTTAGAGATCAAAATGACACGAATCCAATGCCCACGTTAAGATAGCTCAATTTTCTATAATGTGACAAAATTTGAGACAAAATAGATACAACCAAGCATCCAAGTAATCGAATGTATCCTGAACTACGTGATGCCATGCATTATGCTTCATTTATAAGCTTTTACTCAATAAGCACCAATGATCAGTTAAGAATGATCATTTTATCTCACTGATCAACTTGACATGTCGGCACTAAATCGTCCCTAAATTTTTATTTAGAACTCAGAATTACACGATTCAATGCCGACGTTAAGGTAGGTCAAGTTTCTATATTTTGCCAAAATTATAGACAGAAATACAGACAACAAAGCATTCAAGTAATCCAATCTATCCAAAACTATGTGATGCCATGCATTATGTTTCATTTATAAGCTTTTACTCAATGAGCACCAACGATCAGTTAAGAAAGACCATTTTAACTAGCCAATCAACTTGACATGTTTGCATTAAATCGTCCATTACTTTTGATTTATAGGTCATAATGACACGAATCCAATGCACACGTTAAGCTAGCTCAATTTTCTATATTGTGACAAACTTTGAGACAAAAATTGATACGACCAAGTGTGCAAGTATTCTAGTCTATCCCAAACTGCGTGATGCCATGCATTATACTTCATTTTAACTCGACGATCAACTTGACATGTCCGCACTAAATCGTCCGTAACTTTTGATTTAGAGCTCCAAATGACATGAATTCAATGCCCACGTTAACCTTGCTTAATTTTCCATATTTTGACAAAATTATAGAAAGAAATAGAGACGACAAAGCGTCCAAGTAATCCAATCTATCCCGAACTACGTGAAGCCATGCATTATGCTTCATTATAAGCTTTTACTAAATGAGCACTGATGATAAGTTAAGAATGGTCATTTTAACTGGCTGATCAACTTGACATGTTCGCACTAAATCGTCCCTAACTTTTTATTTAGAGCTCAGAATGACAAGAATACAATGCCTACGTTAAGGTAGCTCAATTTTCTAGATTTTGGCAAAATTATAGAAAACATTTTTGACGACATAGCGTCCAAGTAATCGAATCTATACATAACTGCATGATTTTCTATATTGCAAGAAACTGTGACACAAAAATAGATAAGACTAAGCGTCCAAGTAGTCCAATCTATCCCGAACAGCGTGATGCTGCATTATGATTCATTTATAAGCTTTTAATCAATGAACACAAATGATCAATTAAGAATGATGATTTTAACTGGATGATCAACTTGACATTTCCGCACTAAATCGTCTGTAACTTTTGATTTAGAGCTCTGAATGACATGAATCCAATGCCCACGTTAAACTTGCTGAATTTTCTATACTGTGAAAACATTTGAGGCACAAATAGATACAAGAAAGCGTCCACGTAATCCAATGTATCTAGAATTGCGTGATGCTCTACAATATGCTTCATTTGTAAGCCTTTACTCAATAACCACCAATGATAAGTTTAGAATGATCATTTTAACAGGCCTATCAATTCGACAAGTCTGCACTAAATCGACCATAACTTTTGATTTATAGCGCATAATGACACGAATCCAATGTCCACCATAAGCAAGCTCAATTTTCTATAATGTGACAAAATTTGAGACAAAAATTGAATGTATACAAGTAATCCAATGTATCCCAAACTACGTGATGCCATGCAGTATGCTTCATTTATAAGCTTTTACTCAATGAGTGTCAAGGATCAGTTAATAATGATCATTTTAACTGGCCGATCAACTTGACATGTACGCACTAACTCGTCCCTAACTTTGGATTTAGAACTCAGAATGACACGAATTGAATGTCCATATCAAACTACCTCAATTTTCTATATTTTGACAAAATTTGAGACTGAAATAGATATGGCAAAGCGTCTAAATAATCCAATCTATCGCGAATAGTGTGATGCTCTGCATTATGCTTCATTTGTAAGCCGTTACTCAATAAGCACCAATGATCAGTTTATAATGATCATTTTCACTGGCCGATCAAATTGACATGTCTACACTAATTGCCATAACTTTTGATTTATAGCTCATAATGACACGAATCCAATGCCCACGTTAAGCTAGCTCAATTTTCTATATTCTGAAAAAATTGAGACAAAAATCGATACGACCAAGCTTCCAAGTAATCCAATCTATCCCGAATTGCATAATGCAATGCATTATCTTCGTTTATAAAGTTTTACTCAATGAGAACCAATGATAAGTTAAGAATGATCATTTTATCTGGTTAATCAACTTGACTTTTGCGCCCCAAATCGTCCGTAATTTTTTATTTAGAACTCAGAATGACACGATTCTAATGCTCATGTTAAGGTAGCTCAATTTTCTATATTTTGAAAAAATTATTGACTGAAATTGAGACGACAAGGTGTCCAAGTAATCCAATCTATCCCAAACTTCGTGATGCCATGCATTATGCTATATTTACACGCTTTTAATCAATGAGCACCAATGATCAGTTAACAATTATCATTTTAATTGGACAATCAATGCGACATGTCCGCACTGAATCGTCTATAACTTTTGATTTAGACCTCTGAATGATAGGAATACAATGCCCACATTAAGCTAGCTAAATTTTTTATATTCTGACAAAATTTGGACAATATAAGCTACGACAAAGCGTCTAAGTAATCTAATTTATCCCAAACTGCATGATCCTCTACATTATGCTTCATTTGTAAGCCTTTAGTCAATAACCACCAATGATAAGTTTAGAATGATCATTTGAACGGGCTGATCAACTTGACATGTCTGCACTAAATCGTCCATAACGTTTGATTTATAGCTCATAATGACACGAATCCAATGCCCACGTTAAGTTATCTCAATTTTCTATACTATGACAAAATTTGAGAGAAAAATAGATACGACCAATCATCCATGTAACCCAATCTATCCCGAATTTCATGAGGCCATGCATTATGTTTTGTTTATAAGCTTTTACTCAATGAGCACCAATGATCAGTTAAGAATGATCATTTTAACTAGCCGATCAACTTGACATGTTTGCACTAAATCGTCAATTACTTTTGATTTATAGGTCATAATGGCAGGGATCCAATGCACACGTTAATCTAGCTCAATTTTCTATATTGTCACAAACTTTGAGACAAAAATAGATACGACAAAGGTCCAAAGAATCCAATGTATCCCGAACTGTGTGATGCTCTGTATTATGCTTCATTTATAAGGCTTTACTCAATGAGCACGAATTATTAGTTTAGAATGATCATTTTAACAAGCAGATCAACTTGACATGTCCGCACTGAATCCTCCATAACTTCTGATTTATAGCTTATAATGACACGAATCTAATGCCTCACATTAATCTAGCTCAATTTTCTATATGGTCACAAACTTTTAGACAAAAATATATGCGCCCAAATGTCCAAGTAATCCAATCTATCCCGAACTGCGTGATGTCATGCATTATGCTTTATTTATAAGCTTTTAATCAATGAGCACCAATGATAATTTAAGAATGATCATTTTAACTGGAAGATCAACTTGACATGTTCGCAATAAATCGTCCGTAACTTTTGATTTACAGATCTGAATGACACGAATCCAATGCCCACGTTAAGCAAGCTCAATTTTCTATATTGAGACAAAATTTGAGACAAAATAGATACGACAAAGCGTGCAAGTAATCTTATCTATCCCGAACTGCGTGGTGCTCTACATTATGCTTCATTTATAAGCCTTTACTCAATGAGCACGAATGATCAGTTTAGAATGATCATTTTAACTAGCCGAGCAACTTGACATGTCTCCACTAAATTTCCCATAACTTTTGATTCATAGCTCATAATGACACGAATCCAATGCCAACATTAATCTAGGTAAATTTTCTATATTATGACAAAATTTGAGACAAAAGTAGATAAGACCAAATGTCCAAGTAATCTAATCTATCCCGAACTTCGTGATGCCATGCATTGTGCTTCATTCATAAGCTTTTAATCAATGAGCACCAATGATCAGTTAAGAATGATCATTTTAACTGGACGATCAACTTGACATGTCCGCACTAATCGTCAATAACTTTTGATTTATTGCTTCAAATGACACGAATCCAATGTCCACGTTAAGCTAGCTCAATTTTCTATATTTTGAAAAATTTGAGACAAAAATAGATACGAGAAAGCATCCAAGTAATCCAATCTATCCCGAACTGCTTGATGCTATGCATTATGCTTCATTGGTAAGCCCTTACTCAACAAGCACCAATGATCAGATTAGAATGATCATTTTAACTGGCCAATCAACTTGACATGTCTGCAATAAATTGTCCATAAATTTTGATTTATAGCTCATAAAGACACGAATCCAATGCCCACGTTAAGCTAGCTCAATTCTCTATAATGTGACAAAATTTGCGACAAAAATTGATATGACCAAATGTCCATGTAATCCAATCTATCTCGAATTGTGTGATGCCATGCATTATGCTTCATATATAAGGTTTTACTCAATGAGCACGAATGATAAGTTAAGAATGATCATTTAAACTGGCCAATAAACTTGACTTGTCCGCACCAAATCGTCTGTAACTTTTGATTTAGAGATCAGAATGACACGAATCTAGTGCTCACATTAAGATAGCTCAAACTTCTATATTTTGACAAAATTATAGAAATAAATAGAGATGGCAAAGCATCCAAGTAATCCAATCTATCACGAACTACGTGATGTTATGCATTATGCTTCATTTATAAGCTTTTAGTCAATGAGTACCCATGATCAGTTAAAAATTATCATTTTTAATCGGACGATCAACGTGACATGTCTGCACTAAATCGTCCGTAACATTTGATTTAGAGCTCTGAATGACATGAATCCAATCCCATGTTAAGCTATCTCAGTTTTCTATATTATGACAAAATTTTAGACAAAATATGATATGACAAAGAATCTAAGTAATCCAATCTATCTCGAACTATGTGATCCTCGACATTATGCTTCATTTCTAAGCCTTTACTCAATAAACACCAATGATCAGCTTAGAATGATCATATTAACTGGCTGATCAACTTGACATGTCTACACTAAATCGTCCATAACTTTTGATTTATAGCTCATAATGACATGAATCCAATGCCCACGTTAAGCTAGCTAAACTTTCTATAATGTGACAAAATTTGAGACAAAAATAGATACGACGAAGCATCCATGTAATCCAATCTATCCTGAATTGCATGATGCCATAGATTATGCTTTGTTTATAAGTTTTTACTCAATGAGTACTAATGATCAGTTAATAATGATCATTTTGTATATTATGCCAAAATTTGAGACGTAAATAGATACGACAAAACATCCAAATAATCTAATCTATCCTGAACTGTGTGATGTCATGCATTATGCTTCATGTATAATGCTTCATGTATAAGCCTTTACTCAATGAGCATGAATGATCATTTTAACTGGCCGATAACCTTGACTTGTCTGCACTGAATCATCCATCACTTTGATTTAGAGCTAAGAATGACACGAACCCAATGCCCACGTCAAGGTAGCTCAATTTTCTATATTTTGACATAATTATAGATAGAAATAGCAAAGACCAAGCGTCCAAGTAATCCAATCTATCCCAAACTGCGTAATGTCATGCATTATGCTTCTTTACAAGCTTTTAATCAATAAGAACCAATGATCAGTTAAAATGATCATTTTAACAGGCCGATCAACTTGAAGAGTCTGCACTAAATCGTCTGTAACTTTGGATTTAGAGCTCCGAATGACACGAATCGAGTGTCCACATTAAGTTAGCTCAATTTTCTATTTTGTGATAAAATTTAAGACAAAAATAGAAACAACAAAGCGTCGAAGTAATTCAATCTATCCCAAACTGTGTTATGCTGTACATTATGCTTCGTTTATAAGCGATCACTCAATGAGCACGAATGATTAGTTTAGATTGATCAATTTAACTGGCCGATCAACTTGACATGTCTACACTACATCGTCCATAACTTTTTATTTAGAGCTCAGAATGACACGAATCCAATGCCCACATTAAGATAGCTCAATTTTCTATATTTTGACAAAATTTTAGACAGAAATAGAGACGACCAAGTGTTTAAACAATCCAATCTATCCCAAACTGCATGATGCCATTCATTATGCTTCATTTATAAGGTTTTACTCAATGATCAGTTAAGAATGATCTTTTGAACTAGCTGATCAACTTAACATGCTCGCACTCAATTGTCCGTAACTATTGCTTTAGAGCTCAGAATGACATGAATCCAATGCCCACGTAAAGGTAGCTCAATTTTCTATATTTTGACAAAATTATAGACAGAAATAGAGATGATTTCTAGCGTCCAAGTAATCCAAAATATCCCGAACCGCGTGATGTCATGCATTATACTTCATTTATAAGCTTTTAATCAATGAGCACCAATGAGTAGTTAAGAATGATCATTTTAACTGGACGATCAACTTGATATGTCCACACTAAATCATACGTAACTTTTGATTTAGAACTCAAAATGACATAATCCAATGCCCATGTTAAACTATCTCAATTTTCTATATTGTGACAAAATTTGAGACAAAAATAACTACAAAAAAGTGTCCAAATAATTCAATCTATCCCGGACTGTGTGATGCTCTACATTATGTTTCATTTATAAGCCTTTACTCAATGTGCACGAATAGTCAGTTTAGAATGATCATTTTAATAGGCCGATCAACTTGACATGTCTACACTAAATCATCCGTCACTTTTGATTTGGAGCTCAGAATGACACGAATCCAATGCCCACTTTAAGGTAGCTCAATTTTATATATTTTGACAGAATTATGGACAGAAATAGAGATGACCAAGCATCTAAGTAATCCTATATATCCCAAACTGCGTGATGTCATGCATTCTGCTTCATTTATAAGCTTTTAATCAATGAGCACCAATGATCATAATGATCCTTTTAACGGGACGATGAACTTGACATGTCCGCACTAAAGCGTCCGTAACTTCTAATTTAGAGCTCTGAATGACACGAATCCAGTGCCCACGTTAAGCTAGCTCAATTTTCTATTTCGTGACAAAATTTGAGAAAAAATAGATATGACAAAGCGTCCAAGTAATCCAATCTATCCAGAACTGCTTGATGTTCTTCATTATGCTTCATTTGTAAGCGTTTACTCAATAAGCAGCAATGATCAGTTTAGAATGATCATTTTAACTGGCCAATCAACTTGACATGTCTGCACTAAATCGTCCGTAAATTTTGATTTAGATATCAGAATGACATGAATCCAATGCGCACGTTAAGATAGCTCAATTTTCTATATTTTGGCAAATATATAGACTGAAATAGAGACGACAAAGCGTCCAAGTTATCCAATCTATCCCAAACTACGTAATGTCATGCATTATACTTCATGTATAAGCCTTTAATATATGAGCACCAATGATCAGTTAGTAATGATCATTTTAACTGGACGATCAACTTGACATGTCCGCACTTAATCGTCAGTAACATTTGATTTAGAGCTCCGAATGACACAAATCCAATGTCCAGGTTAAGCTAGCTCAATTTTCTATATTGTGACAAAATTTGAGACAAAAATAGATACGACAAAATGTCCAAGTAATCCAATCTATCCTGAACTGCGTGATGCTATACATTATGCTTCATTTGTAAGCCTTTACTCAATAAGCACCAATGATCAGCTTAAAATGATCATTTTTACTGGCCAATCAACTTGACATGTATGCACTAAATCATCCATAACTTTTGATTTATAGCTCATATTGACACGAATTCAATGCCCAAGTTAAGCTAGCTTAATTTTCTATATTATGACAAAATTTGAAACAAAAATAGATCCCGAATTTCATGATGCCATGCATTATGCTTGGTTTATACGGTTTTACTCAATGAGCACCAATGATCGGTTAAGAATGATGATATTAACTGGCCGATCAACTTGACATGTCCACTCTAAATCAATAGTAACTTTTGATGTAGAGCTCCGAATGACACGAATCCAATGCCCACATTAAGGTTGCTCAATTTTCCATATTTTGACAAAATTATAGACAGAAATAGGGACGAGCAAGCTTCCAAGTAATCCAATCTATCCCAAATTGCGTGATGACATGCACTATTGTCCAACCTTTTGCTCAATGAGCACCAATGATCATTTAAGAATTATCATTATAACTGCCTGATCAACTTGACATGTATACACCAAATCGTTTGTAACTTTTGATTTAGAGCTCCAAATGACACGAATCCAATGCCACGTTAAGCTAGCTCAATTTTCTATACTGTGACAAAATTTGAGACAAAAATAGATACTAAAAAGTGTCCAAGGAATCCAGTCTATCCCGAACTGTGTGATGCTATGTATTATGCTTCATTTATAAATCTTTACCCAATGAGTATGAATGATCAGTTTAGAATGATCATTTTAACTGGCCGATCAACTTGGCATATCTACACTAAATTGTCTATAACTTCTGATTTATTCCTCATAATTACACGAATCCAATGCCCATGTTAAGCTAGCTCAATTTTCCATATTGAGACAAAATTTGAGCAGAAATAGATATGACAAAGCATTCAAGTAATCAAATATATCCAAAACTGCATGATTTCATGCGTTATACTTCATGTATAAGCCTTTAATTATGAGCACCAATGATCAGTTAAGAATGATCATTTTAACAGCACGATCAACTTGACATGTCTCCACTAAATTGTCTGTCACTTTTAATTTAGAGCTCAAAATGACACGAATGTAATGCCCAATTTAACGTAGCTCAATTTTCTATATTTTGACAAAATTATAGACAAAAATAGAGACGACAAAGCGTCCAAGTAATCCAATCTTTCCCGAACTATGTGATCCCATGCATTATGCCTCATTGATAAACTTTTACTAAATTTGCACCAATGATCAGTTAATAATGATCATTTTAACTGGCCGTTCAACTTGACTTGTCCGCACCAAATCGTCCGTAACTTTTGATTAGACCTCAAAATGACACGAATCCAATGCCCATGTTTAGCTAGCTTAATTTTCTAATTTATAGCAAAATTTGATACAAAAATAGATATGACAAAGCATGCAAGTAATCCAATCTATCCAAAATTGCGTGATGCTCGGCATTTTGCAACATTTATAAGTCCTTACTCAATGGGCACCAATGACCTGTTTAGAATGATCATTTTAACTGGCCGATCAACTTGACATGGCCACACAAAATCGTCTGTAACTCTTGACTTAGAGCTTAGAATGACACGAATCCGGTGCCCACATTAAGGTAGCTCAATTTTGTATATTGTGCCAAAATTTGAAACAGAAATAGATACGACAAAGCGTCCAAGTAATCCAATCTATCCCGAACTGTGTGATGTCATGCATGATGCGTTATTTATTAGCCTTTACTCAATGAGCACGAATGATCAGTTTGGAATGATCATTTTAACTGGCCGATCAACTTTACATTTCCACACTAAATCGTCCATAACTTTTGATTTGGAGTGACACGAATCCAATGCCCACGTCAAAGTAGCTCGATTGTTTATATTGTGACAAAATTTGGGATAGAAATAGATATGACAATGCTTCAAAGTAATCCAATCTATCCCAAACTGGGTAATGCTCTACATTATGCTTCATTTATAAGTCTTTGCTCAATGAGAACCAATGATCAGTTTAGAAGGATCATTTTAACTAACCGATCAACTTGACAAGTGAACACTAAATCGTCCATAACTTTTTATTTATAGCTCACAATGACACGAATCCAATTCCCACGTTAAGCTAGCTCAATTTTCTATATTGTGACAAAATTTGAAACAAAAATAGATATGACCAAACGTCCAAGTAATCCAATCTATCTCGAACTGTGTGATGCCATGCATTATATTTCATTTATAAGCTTTCAATCAATGAACACCAATGATCATTTAAGAATGATCATTTTAAATGGACGATCAACTTGATATGTCCGCACTAACACGTCAGTAACTTTTGATTCAGAGCTCCGAATGACATGAATCCAATGCCCACGTTAAACTAGCTCAATTGTCTATATTTTGACAAAATTTTAGACAGACATAGAAACGACCAAGCATCCAAGTAATCCAATCAATCCCAAGATGCGTGATGCTTAGCATTATACTTCATTTATAAGCCTTTACTCAATAAGCGCCAATTATCAGTTAATTATGATCATTTTATCGGGCCGATCAACTTGACATGTCCACACTCAATCGTTTGTAACTTTCGATTTAAAGATCCGAATGACACGAATCCAATGCCCACGTCAAGCTTGTTCAATTTTATTTATTGAGAGGAAATTTGAGATAGAAATAGATATGACAAAGTGTCCAAGTAATCCATTCTATCCTGAACTGTGTGATGTTATGCATTATGCTTCATTTATAAGCCTTTACGCAATGAGCACCAATGATTAGTTAAGAATAATCATTTTAACTGGCCGATCAACTTGACATGTGCACACTTAGTCGTCCGTAACTTTTGATTTAGAGCTCCGAGTGACACGACTCCAACGCCCACGTTAAGCTAGCTCGATTTTCTATTTGTGACAAAATTTGAGACAAAAATATATATGACAAAGCATCAAAGTAATCCAACCTATCCCAAACTGGGTGATGCTCTATATTATACTTCAAATATAAGTCTTTACTCAATGAGCACCAATTGTCAGCTTATAATGATCATTTTAACTGGCCGATCAGTTGGACATGTCTTCACTAAATCGTCCATAACTTTTTATTTATAGCTTATAATGACAGGAATCCAATTTCCACGTTAAGTTAGCTCATTTTTCTATATTGTGACAAAATTTGAAACAAAAATAGATACGACAAAGCGTCCAAGTAATCCAATATATACTGAACTGTGTGATGCTTTGCATTATGCTTAATTTGTAAGCCTTTACTCAATGAACACCATTGATCAGTTTAAAATGATCATTTTAACTGGCCGATCAACTTGACATGTCTGCACTAAATTGTCTATAAATTTTGATATATAGCTCATAATGACACAAATTCAATGCCCACGTTAAACTACTTCAATTTTCTATATTGTGACAAAATTTGAGACAAAAATAGGTACGACAAAGCATCCATGTAATCCAGGTCTATCTCAAACTGCGTTTTGCTCTACGTTATTCTTCATTTATAAGCCATTACTCAATGAGCACGAATGATGAGTTTAGAATGATCATTTTTACTGGTCGATCAACTTCACATGTCTACACTAAATCGTCTATAATTTGTGATGTATAGCTCATAATGACACGAATCCAATGCCCACGTTAAGCTAGCTCAATTTTCTATATTGTGACAAAATTTCAACAAAAATAGATACGACCAAGTATCCAAGTAATCCAATCTATATCGAACTATGTGATGCCATGCATTATGCTTCATTTATAAGCTTTCAATCAATGAGCACCAATGATGAGTTAGGAATGATCATTTTAACTGAACGATAAATTTGATATGTCTGAACTAAATCGTCCGTAACTTTTGATTCAGAGCTCCAAATGACAGGAATCCAATGCCCACGTTAAGCTACTTTAATTTTCTTTATTGTGAGAAAATTTGAGACAAAAATCAATACGAAAAAGCGTCCAAGTAATTCAAAATATCCCAAACTGCGTGATGCTCAACATTATGTTTCATTTATAAGCCTTTACTCAATGAGCACAAATGATGAGTTTAGAATAATCATTTTAAATGGCCAATCAACTTGACATGTTTGCACTAAATCGTGCATTACTGTTGATTTATAGCTCATAATGACACGAATCCAATGCCCACGTTAAGATAGCTTCAATTTTTTTATATTGTGACAAAAATAGATATGACCAAGCGTACAAGTAATCCAATCTATTTCAAATTGTGTGATGTCATGCATTATGCTTCATTTATAAGCTTTTAATGAATGAGCACCAATGATCAGCTAAGAATGAGCACTAATGATCAGTTAAGAATGAGCACCAATGATCAGTTAAGAATGATCATTTAACTGGGCGATCGACTTGACATGTCCGCACTAAATCATCCGTAACTTTTTATTTAGAGCTACGAATGACATGAATCCAATGCTTACATTAAGCTAGCTCAATTTTATTTATTGTAATAAAATTTGAAATAAAAATAGATACGACCAGGTGTCCAAATAATCCAATCTATCCCAAACTGCATGATGCCTTGCATTATACTTCATTTATATGCTTTTACTGAATCAGCACCAATGATCAGTTAATAATAAGCATTTTAACTGTCCGATCGACTTGACATGTCTACACTACAAGTAAACATTAAAATTTGAGTCTATTTTTTGGATGAATTACCGAGCGAAAACATATCATCGGTATTACATCGGTCAATCCCGATGTTTGCACCACCATCGGGAAATCGATGGTAAACCCGACGCACATCCATCCAATTACCGACGACAACATCCATCCATTAAGGGGATACCCTCTCGAAACCATCAGATATTTCGGACGAAATCAAAAGCATCAGTTTTCTACCGACTACTTCCCGACGGATTTTGGTTTTTACTATCCGTTGGGAATATATCGGGTTGACTTATTCCACTTAATTATTTTTTTAGATAAATAAATCTAAATGTCGTCGGAAATCCATTGGTAGTTCCGATGACTTTCCGACGAAATCCTATTTTTTTGGCAATTGTTAGATTGGCCGATCAGTAAACGTAGAGGGTCGTCGGTTGGTCTTCGGAAATTTCCGGCAGTGGTCGGCAACCATCGGAAATTCGTCGGAAACAAGAATATTCTTAAGAATAATCTGTTAAATATTTGGGATTATCTGTTAAAAATTCACAATAATCTGTTAAAAATTTGTAATAATCTGTTAAAAATTCTTAATAATCTGTTAAAAATTCGTAATAATCTGTTAAAAATTCGTAATAACCTGTTAAAAATTCGTAATAATCTGTTAAAAATTCGTAATAATCTGTTAAAAATTCGTAATAATCTATTAAAAATTCGTAATAATCTGGTAAAAATTCGTAATAATCTATTAAAAAGTCGTAATAATCTTCTAATTTTTAATATAAATACGCTCTACTCCTTCACAATTTCACCAGAACAAAAAAAATCTTAACAAAATGTCTTCTTCTGGTTCTTATGATTATTTTCGATCGTCGATGGATAAACCTTGGTATGATTCAACACTGGGGGAATTGACGGGTGAATTTGAACAATGTGTTGAAGAGTTCATGACATTTGCATCAAAAAATAGCATGACATTGTTATATGGTAAAATTTATTGTCCGTGTATTAAATGTTGAAATCATAGATTAATCTCTGTTAGAGAAGTACGTAATCATTTGTATAGGACTGGATTTATGCCGGGTTACAAAATTTGGTATTCATGGAGAAACTGATACAACGATGCAATATTATGGTAGTATTTCAAAAACGTTAGATAGTACTAATGTTAGGGTAGAGGAACCGGCATCAGAAGTTGATATAAACGGAGGTACTGTTCAGATGGTGAATGATGTGTTTCGTGAACCAAGAGCATCGTACATTGAAGATAGGTGTAGAATAGAGGAACCTAATTTGGAAGCCCAAATTTTTTTTAATATGTTAGATACATCCAAACAGCCTTTGTATAAAGGATGTAGAGATGGATTATCGCCTTTATCTGTTGCAAGCAAGTTGATGACGATAAAGACGGATTTCAACTTGGCTGAAAATTGTGTGAATGCGATAGCTGATTTTGCTTCATATTACGAGATTCAAAAACTTGTAGCTGGCCTTGGATTGTCGTATCCGATGATTGATGTATGTGACAACTGCATGAATCTATTGGAGAAATGATGAAAACCGCATGAATTGCCGATTTTATCACAAACCTCGATTTCAAGAGACAAGTGGCAGAGTATCTATTCCGCATAAACGGATGTGCTATTTGCCATTAATATAGAGGTTAAAGAGGTTATATCAATCTGAATACACGGCAAAGCATTTGAGATGGCATGCATACCATAACTCGAATGGAGAAATTGTGCATCCCTTGGATGCAAAAGCATGGAAACATTTTAAAGAGTTTTATCCTAGTTTTGCATATGAGCCTAGGAACGTATACCTGGGGTTATCTACAGATGGATTCAACCCTTTTGGGAAGCATGGGAGGCAATACTCGTTGTGGCCAGTTATCGTGACACCTTATAATTTTCCTTCTTCGTTGTACATGAAACGAGAGTTTTGGTTTCTATCAATTCTCGTTTCCGGTCCAGAGCATCCTAAGCGATCGTTTGATTTTTTCTTGCAGTCACTAATTCATGAGTTAAAAATGTTATGGGAAAATGTTGTCGAAGCATTTGATGTTTCCAACCAATAGAACTTCTTGATGCGAACAGTACTTATGTGGACCATAAGTGATTTTCTAGCATATGGTATGTTATCAGGATAGTCGACGCATGGAAAATTAGCATGCCCATATTGTCAAGATAATACTAATGTGTTCCAACTGAAACACGGATGAAAGACTAGTTGGTTCGATTTTCATCAATGCTTTCTACCACAAGATCATCCATATCGTCGGAGCACGACATTATTTAGGAAAATAAAAAAAAATAGATGGTCCACCTCCTTTGCTTGACGGGAATCATATGCTGACTCAACTTAGAGATTTTGGTGCTGAGAGAACGGCTTCATGTGGAGGTAACAGACATTATTCTGTTGATGGTTGTGGCGAATACCATAATTGGTATAAGAAGAGTATTTTTTTTAGGATTTACCATATTGGAAGGACCATCTGTTGCACCACAATCTAGATGTTATGCACATTGAAAAGAATTCTTCGACAACATAATGAATATTATTCTAAATGTATAAGGAAAAATGAAAGATAATTTGAAAGCTAGATTGGATTTGCCATATATTTGTTCCCGAAAGGAACTACATGTAATATCGAATGGAAAATCATTGTCTCCCACATTCCGGTTGGATGCGCATGCAAAAGACGAGTTTTTTAGTGTATTAATCATAGTGTCGAATTTCCATACGGATACGAATCTAATCTTCGTAATTGTGTCGATACTATTGAAGGCAAATTTACAGGGATGAAAAGTCATGATTGTCATGTTGTCATGCAAAGACTATTTTGATTTGCCTTTAGCGATCTTTTGCATAAAAACCGTCCATGGAGCAATTGCTGGTACGTTTACATTATTTTATATATAATCATAATTTTCTGGCTGGATTAACTTTTTTATGATGAAGGGATTGGTGCTTTTTCCGACATTTATGTACAGATTCACTTACTGGACATGATATACGAAATTTGGAGGACAAAATAACGGTTCTCATTTGTAATTATTTTGTTTATAATTAACATGATATACATGGATCAAATACGTCTTTATTATTCAAATTACATAGAGAATGAGTTGGTCGAACTTAAAAAGAGCGAATTTGCAAGTTGGTTACACTTTTACGTCAGTGTTAATTAATTATGTAATTTTCAATAATAATTTCCTATATATATAAATATATAGTTGAGTGTATTCAACTCTTTTGCAAGTTACTACAGGTCTTTCTACGGGGATAATGTTTCCCACGTGGTTAATTGAGTTGGTCAATGGTCTTACATTTACGGCAAAATCTTATCCAATGTACTCTATTCGTGGATATGCTTTTAAGACTCATCGTGAAGCAAGATCACACACAATTTCAAATTATGGTATATCATCTCAATCTGGTGAAATTGTATAAAACGGCGTTCTTCGTGAAATATTAGAAGTTCACTATCCAGGAATGATTGGTTTGAGGTGTATTGTGTTCTACTGTGACTGGTATGACCCTGTCATTGGTCAGCGTCAAGAAGAATTCGGTGTTACATCGTCCACTCTCGTAAGTGACATAAAAATATGATCCTTTTATACTTGCATCACAAGCGGAGCAGGTTTGTTACATTCGATATATGATCTCGTTGTGTGAAGAACAAACAAGATCCTTAGACTACAGTGACATCAATACACCTAGAGGAATGGTATGTGGTGTTTTCGAGCAAGGCCCTATGCAGGAAAGCACGATTGGTAACTTAGGTTCCATAGAGACTTCTCTTGAAGTTAACCTTGTTGTTGATGACACCACAGACGCTGATTACAACATATTTCAAGATTCAGAAGAGGAGACTGGCGAGTTTGACGACGAAAATTCAGCTACTTTGGAATGTTCATCAAATTCATATTAAATATGTAATTGCAATGTTTTAGTTTTTATGATGCTTTAATTTTCAGTGTCAAATAATATTTTTTTAAAAAAATTTTATTTATGTGTGCGACGGATTTCCGACGGGAACTACAAAATCCATCGCAATTCCATCAGAAACTCTAGTTGGAGTCCGACAACATAGGATATTGATACTATACCCTATTGTGTTGGAGAAGATTATCCAATGGATTGGCGATGAAATTTGAATACCCGTCGGAACCCGTCACAGTGCCATCGGAAACTACAGTCGGATTCTCGATGACATAGGGTATTGATACTATACTCTATCGTGTCGGAGAAGATTATCCGACGGATTGCTGATGGAATTTGAATATCCATCGGAATTCCCTCTGCAATTTCCGACGGATATGTGATGAACATAAATTTCAAATGTAAAGTTTAATTGATTTAAAAGTATAAAACTTATATGGGCTACGACTAAATGGTACACATTCCTAATGGTATATACTAGATAGTTTTTTTTAAAATAAACAGTTTTATAAACATTACTGATATAAACTGAAATCCAATTTAGGGGACTTAGTCATCTCCCTAGTTAAATGGCGAGCTCTCAAAGTTATAATTAAATTCATAGAATATAGCAAACTTTTGGTTACTATCGCCAAAAAGGCGGTGACCTTTAACTAGCTTCGTGTACGGATAGAAAAAGAACAATACGATGAAAAATACTATGAACATTATTTGTTATAAAAAACTTCAAAATCTGAATAAATAATAAATAATGAGAAAGCGCTATTTCACATTTTATAAATAAAAATATTCATTATTTTTGTTAACAAATAATAGGATCGTCGGAAATCCATCGGAATATTCCGACGGCTTACTGATCATGCCACAAGATCGGATGGAAAACCGTCGGAAATATCCTTTGCCATGTGGACTGATAATTTGGTGAGCATGCAGAACTTTCAGTTTCCGTCAGAAATCCGTTGGTAACTTCCGATGGAATACCGATAAATATGAAATTATACGCGGGAAAGTTAATTTAGCACGGAGGTTTTTGCGAAAATATTTATTATTTGGCCGATGGGTTTCCGATGGATTCTGCCATCAGAAATATCGAATATAACCTACGACCCAATAACTTCTCTTTCAGTCTTCTCTTCCGTTCAGAAATCGGCCTCTTCCTCTCCCGTTCAGAAATCCGCCTCTCCCTCCCACCGCTAACGTCGCCGGAAGTCTCCTCTCGGTCTGTGTAACTATAATCGCCAGAAATATAAGTTTATAAAACCTTCACAATGTTCTTTCTCTCTCTCTCTCGATATTATTCTAAAAGATTTTGACTTTTTAAATTTGGAGCCGTTCTTAATTTGGGTTAGAGAGAGAGAGTTATATAGATCTCTCTTTCTTCTTCTCCCCTCAATTTTTTTATAGAGGTCAAAAAATATCCAGAAAATTTTCAATCAGGTTTTCTTTCTTACCTAAACCCTTTGAACCTGATGCTTGTTCAATTGAATGTTCCAATAGATTTTTGACTCATAGTTTCTAGTAACACAAGATGTGGGATTTATAGGTGTTTGTGATTGTTAATTCTTATAAGATTAAGAACGTTGTTTCTTGTACTGTTGGATGAAAGTAATATGTTCGATGAATTGTCTAAATGAGTTTCATGTCTGATTCTTTTTATTTTCATCGATTGATTGTTAGCCAAAAAATTAATTAGATAAAAATTACAATTTTTTGCAATTTTTTTTGTTGCAAAAGTAAAACGTATATGTTACTTGTTTGATCAAACAAGTCTTTGATCATGGAAAGCTATTTTGACGTTTTACGTATGCTATTTGATCATGGAAAGTTGCAGTTAGCTAAAAAAGCCATAGTCTTACTTGTCAAATAATTATTCGAATTGGTAATTATTTATGTAACAGATAAGTTATTTTATAAATTAGTTATGAATGATATTTTATGTGTATATTCATGAAATATGCTTAACATTATGCTGGAGATCCTAAGCTAGTGTGAAACTATTTTCTTACAAAACAACATTTTTATTAAAAAATTCTATATTTTTTTAGTTATGGATAAAGAAAACCATTTATTTATTATTATTTGAAATCATTTAAACGATTCTGATAGATATTCTATATTTATACTTTGTATTAGTTTATGTGTGTTAAATATTATTATTAACATCAAGTGTAGTTGTCGTATTCATGTAATAATAATATTTTTAAGGCCGTATCAAGAGTACCAACGTGGTGAGCCGTGTACTCCGAGTTTTATACCAACTCAAGTTGCAAAATTTGGAAATGATTCTTTTCGACCAATGACAATTAAAGAATTGGTTCAGCAACTTTGTGAACATCTTTCTTTTCTTGATCCGAGGCGTTAAGAAAATTTTATATGGTATATTAAGTTTTGTATAATTAGATTTAAAATAATTATTTTAACGTTATTCCAATAAAAATTCGTAGGTTTAGTATAACAACGGAATAAGCAAATCTATATTAAAGATGCTTCATTCTCTTTTGAACAAACCGTATACAAAATTTAGAGATATTCCGTACAATGAACGTCAGATTTGGTTCAAGACGTTTGTGGTACGTTAATTTATTTTTAAATATGTAATTGTTTAAAATATTTTTAGTAATATATAAGTAAATTTCGCAGCAATAATTTACATGGGATCCCATGAATACAAAATTGGTGGAAGACGCTTTGAAAAAAGAGGTTACCGTACAATTTTCCCATCCCATGAACGAGTGGAAACAAAAGTGGAAAAAATGGAAAAGGCAAAGCAAGAGGGTTGAATGAGTCGGTTTGGAACGACTTTATTCAATATTGGGAATCTTCCAGTGTTGAGGCCATCTTTAGTACTAATTTAGGCAAAAACATTTACATTCACAATGTTAGATCGACTAGTTTTCTGAGACAAGCCGATACATTGGTAAATTTATTATTATATTAATTTTATTTATTATTATTTGAAATTTTTTAAATATTAATTTATTATTTTTTACTTTTAGGCGCAAGAATTTGTAGCACCTCCAGATCACTTGCAACTTCTCGAGGCCGTCCACACGAACAAAAAGACTGATCGCATCCAAGATGGTCTCGTTTTTGAGATCATCAAAAAAGTGAAAAAGAAATAAAGTGATATTTTTTCTCAGCAGTCTCAAGTTGGTTCTTCATCTTTGGTCTCCGAATTGTCTCGTTCTGTAACCGTATGGTTTTTGATGTAAGATTAATATCACTTTTATTTATTTTTATATTTAATATTGTAATATTTTTTAATAATATTATTTTGTTTTTACAGGAAGTACCATTTTCCAATGGTCGTCATCGAGGAGTCGGGAAAGTTGCATATACCGGTGGTGCAACATCTGAGGCTGGAAATGAGGAGAATGCACAACTCAAACAAAAAGTGCCGGCTATGGAAATAGAGATAATCAAGCTAAAATATTTTTTAATTTTATGAAAAGCAAATTCCCGGATTATTGGAATGAATTTTTTCTTCATTCTTCTCATCCTCCGATGTAATTTGTAGATTTTAAAACAATTAAACTTTAAATATTATTATATTTATAATTTTAAATATTAATTTTATTTAATTTTTTGAATATTTTATTAAATATTTAAAAACTATTTATTAAATTTAATAACTAAAAATATTATTTTAAAAATAAATATTTTTTGAAAAATATTTAATGAATATTATTAAAAAAAAATTATTAAAAAAAAATTTCAATTGTTTGGTTATTTCCGATGGAAGAAGTCATCAGAAATCGATATTGGTCTGACGGATAGCGTTATCGCTAATCTGTTGGGAATTACCGACGTACACATTTCCGTTGGGAAGCTTATTTCATCGCGATGTCATCGGTTCCATCCCGATGGCTGAAAACCATTGGGATATACCATCGGTTTTCATTCCCGACGGCACCTGTCATAAGAAGTCATCGGCAGCCCGACTGACTAAATCTATCGCAAATATGTCGATAACTACCGATGGACTGGACGCATCGAATATATTTCGGCATTTGCCAACTGCTACTTTTATCGCAAACCCGTCGTTAATGCCCAAAAATTTGTTGACGGAAATTTGTTTCCAATGAAATAGGCTTGATGGACAACTTTTTTCATAAAGTCAACGGGAAATGCTATTTCCGACGGATTGCTGACGAATTTTGTCTTCGGGAAAATGATGTTTTCTTGTAGTGTAAATCGTCCATAACTTTTGATTTAGAGCTCGGAATGACATGAATCCAATGCCCACATTAAAGTAGCTCAATTTTCTATATTTTGACAAAATTATAGAAAGAAATAAAGAGGACCAAGTGTCCAAATAATCCAATCTATCCTAAATTCTGCCATGCCATGTATTATGTTTCATTTAAAAGCTTTTACTCAATGAGCACCAATGGTCAGTTAATAATGATCATTTTAACTGGCTGATTAACTTGACATATCCGCACAAAGTCGTCCGTAACTTTTGATTTAGACCTCAGAATGACACGAATCCAATCACTGCCCACGTTAAGGTAGCTCAATTTTCTATATTTTGGCAAAATTATTGACAAAAATAGAGACGACAAAGCTTCTAATTAATCCAATCTATACCGAACTGCGTGATGCTCTCCATTATGCTTCATTTGTAAGCCTTTACTTAATAAGCACCAATGATCAATTTATAATGATCATATTAACTGGTCGATCAACTTGACATGTCTGCACTAAATCGTTCATAATTTTTGATTTATAGCTCATAATGACACGAATCCAATGCTCACGTTAAACTAGCCCAATTTTCTATATTTTGCCAAAATTATAGACAGAAATAGAGATGACAAAGCGTCCAAGTAATCCAATATATCCCGAACTGCGTGATCCCATACATTATGATTCATTTATAAACTTTTACTCAGTTAAGAATGATAATTTTAATTGGCCGATCAACTTGAGATGTCCGCATTAAATCTTGCGTAACTTTTGATTAGGATCTCCGAATGACACGAATCCAATGCCCACGTTAAGCTAGCAAAATTTTCTATATTGTAAAAATATTTGAGAAAAAAATTAAATACGACAAGGAGTCCAAGTAATCCAATATATCCCAAACTGCGTGATGCTCTACATTACGCTTCATTTATAAGCCTTCACTCAATGAGCACCAATTATCATTTAAGAATGATCATTTTAACGCCGATCAACTTGACATATCCACACTAAGTCATCCGTAACATTAGAGCTCAAAATGACACGAATCCAATCAATGCCCACGTTAATGTAGCCCAATTTTCTATAATTTGGCAAAATTATAGACAAAAATAGTGACGACAAAGCGTCCAATTAATCCAATCTATACCGAACTGCGTGATGCTCTGCATTATGGTTCGTTTGTAATTCTTTACTCAATAAGCACCAATGATCAGTTTATAATGATCATTTTAACTGGTCAATCAACTTTACATGTCTGCACTAAATAATCCATACCTTTTGATTTATAGCTCATAATGACACGAATGCGCACGTTAAACTAGCTAAATTTTCTATATTTTGCCAAAATTATAGACAGAAATAGAGAAGAAGAAGCATCCAAGTAATCCAATATATCCCGAACTACGTGATCACATGCATTATGCTTAATTTATAAGCTTTTACTCAGTTAAGAATGATAATTTTAGTTAGCCGATCAACTTGACATGTCTGCATTAAATCGTGCGTACCTTTTGATTTAGATCTCAGAATGATACGAATCCAATGCCCACGTTAAGCTAGCTCAATTTTCTATATTGTGAAAATATTTGAGAAAAAAATAAATACGACAAGGAGTCCAAGTAATCAAATCGATCCTGAACTGTGTGATGCTCTACATTAGGCTTCATTTATAAGACTTCACTCAATGAGCACCAATTATCAGTTAAGAATTATCATTTTAACGTGCCGACCAACTTGACATGTCCACACTAAATCGTCTGTAACTTTTGATTTAGAGCTCATAATGAAACGAATCCAATGTCCACGTAAAGCTTGTTCAATTTTCTATATTGAGAGAAAATTGGAGACAAAAACAGATATGACAAAGCGTCCAAGTAATCCAATCTATCATGAACTTCGTGATGTTAAGAACGATCATTTTAACTGGCCGATCTATAAGCCTTCATTTATAATCCAATCTATAAGCCTTTTACTCAACGAGCACCAATGATCAGTTAAGAACGATCATTTTAATTGGTTGATCAACTTGACATGTCGGCACTAAATCGTCTGTATCTTTTGAGTTAGAGCTCTGACTGACACGAATCCAATGCCCACGTTAAGCCAGCTCAAGTTTTTATATTGTGACAAAATTTGAAACAGAAATAGATATGAAAAAGCGTCCAAGTAATCCAATCTATCCTGAACTGCGTAATGCTCTGCATTATGCTTCATTTATAAGTTTTTACTCATTGAGCACCAATGATTAGTTTAGAATGATCATTTTAACTGGCCGATCAACTTGACATGTCTACACTAAAGCGTCCAAGTAATCCAATCTATCCTGAACTCCGTGATCCCATGCCTTATGCTTTATTTATATGCTTTTACTTAATAAGCACCAATGATCAGTAAAAAATGATCATTTTAACTAGCCGATCAACTTGACATGTCCAAACAAAATCATCCATAACTTTTGATTTAAAGCTCCAAATTACCCAAATCCATTGTCTACGCTCAAATTTCTATATTATGAGTAATTTTGAGATGGAAATAGATACGAAAAAGCATCCAAGTAATCCAATCAACACCGAAATGTGTTTTGCTATACATTATGGTTCATTTGTAAGCCTTTACTCAATAAGCACCAATGATGAGTTTAGAATGATCATATTAACTGGCCGATCAACATGACATGTCCACACAAAATCGTCCATAACTTTTGGTTTATAGCTCACAATGACACAAATCCAATGCCCATGTTAAGCTAGCCCAATTTTCTATATTTGGAAAACATTTGAGACAAAACTAGATACGGCAAAGCGTCCAAGTAATCCAATCTATACAAAACTGCGTGATGTCATGCATTATGCTTCACTTATAAGCCTTTTCTCATTGAGCACCAATGATATGTTTAGAATGATCGTATTAACTGGCCAATAAACTTGACATGTGTGCACTATATCGTGCATCACTTTTGTTTTAAAGCTCATAATGATACGAATCCAATGCCCACGTTAAGCTACCACAATTGTATATGTTGTGACAAAATTTAAGACTAAATGAGCTCAATTTGCTATATTGTGATAAAATTTAAGACTAAAGTTCCTTCGACAAAGCATCCAAGTAATCCAATCTAAACTGCGCAATCTCGCATTATGCTTCGTTTATAAGCCTTTACTCATTGAGCACCAATGATCAGTTTAGAAAGATCATATTAACCGGCTGATCAACATGACATGTCCACACTAAATCGTCCGTAACTTTTGATTTATAGCTCTGAATGACAAAAATCCAATGCCCATGTTAATCTAGCTCAATTTTGTATATTGCCACAAAATTTAGACATAAATAGATACGACAAAGTGTCCAAGTAATCCATTCTATCCCAAACTGTGTGATGCCATGCATTACTCTTTATTTGTAAGCTTTTACTCAATGATCACCGAAGATCAGTTTACAATAATCATTTTAACTGGCCTATTAACCAGACATGTTTGCACTAAATCGTCCGTAACTTTTGATTTATAACTCAGAATGTAACTAATCCAGTGCCCAACCTCAAGCTAGTTCAATTTTCTCTATTGACACTAAACTCGAGATAGAAATAGATACGACAAAACGTCCATAAGTTTTTATTTAGAGCACAGAATGACACGAAGCCAATACCCACGCTAAACTAGATCAATTTTCTATATTGTGACAAAATTTGAGATGGAAATAGATTCATTAAAGTGTCCAAGTAATCCAATCTATCCCAAATTGTATGATGCCATGCATTATGTTTCATTTATAAGCCTTTACTTAATGAGGACCAATGATCAGTTTAGAGTATTCAAATTAACTTGCCAATCAATTTGACATGTTTGCACTAAATCGTATGTAACTTTTGATTTAGAGCACATAATGACACGAATATAGTGTCCACGTTAAGCTAGCTCAATTTGCTATATTGAGATAAGCTAGCTCAATTTTATTTAGAGCGTAGAATGACATGAAGCCAATACCCACGTTAAACTAGCTCATTTTTCTATATTGTGACAAAATTTGAGATGGAATTAGATTCATCAAAGTGTCCAATTAATCCAATGAGCACCAATGATCAATTTAGAATGATCATTTTAACTTGCCGATCAACTTGATATATCCACACTAAATCGTACGTAACTTTTGATTTATAGTTTAGAATGACACAAATCTAATCCCCACGTTAAACTAGTTCAATTTGCTATATTGTGACAAAATTTGAGACAGAATTAGAAATGACAAAGTGTCCAAGTAATGCAATCTATCAAGGACTGCGTGATGCCATGCATTATGCTTCATTAATAAGCCTTTATTCAACGAGCACCAAGGATTAGTTTAGAATGATCATTTTAACGGGCCGATCAACTTGACTGTTTGCAATATATCATCCGTAATTTTTGATTTATAGATCAGAATGAAAATAATCCAATGCCCACGTTAAGCTAGCTTAATTTTTTATATTGCGACAAAATTTGAGATAGAAATAGATACAAAAAAGTGTACAAGTAATTCTATCTATCCCAAACTGCATGACACCTTGCATTATGCTTCATTTATAAGTCTATACTCAATGAGCACCAATGATTTATTTAGAATGATCATATTAACTGGCCGAACAACTTGACATTTCCACAGTAAATCGTCCGTAACTTTTGAATTAAAGCTTAGAATGACACGAATCCATTGGCCACGTTAAACTAGCTCAAAATTCAATATTGTGACAAGATTTTAGACAAAAATAGATACGACAAAGCGTCCAAGTAATCCTGTCTATCGCAAACTACGTTATGCCATGCATTATTCTTTATTTATAAGCTTTTACTCAATGAAGAGCAGTGATCAGTTTAGAATGATCATTTTAATAGGCCGATCAACTTGATATGTCTGCACTAAATCATCCGTAATTTTCATTGATATCTCAGAATGACACGAATCCAATGCCTACGTTAAGGTAGTTGAATTTGCTATATTGTGACAAAATTTGAGATAGAAATATATACGACAAAGCGTCCAAGTAATTCAATCTATCCAAGTCTGTGTGATTCCATGCATTATGTTTCATTTATAAGCCTTACTTAATGAGGACCAATGATCAGTTTAGTATTCAAATTAACTTGCCAATCAATTTGACATGTTTGCAGTAAATCATATGTAACTTTTGATTTAGAGCACATAATGACACGAATACAGTGTCCACGTTAAGCTAGTTCAATTTGTTATATTGTGATAAAATTTAAGACTAAAGTTCCTTTGACAAAGCATCCAAGTAATCCAATCTAAACTGCACAATCTCATGCATTATCCTTTGTTTATAAGCCTTTACTCATTGAGCACCAATCATCAGTTTAGAAAGATCATATTAACCGGCTTATCAACATGACATGTCCACACTAAATCGTCCGTAACTTTTGATTTATAGCTCAGAATGACACAAATCCAATGCCCACATTAATCTAGATCAATTTTCTATATTGTAACAAAATTTAGACATAAATAGATACGACAAAGTATCCAAGTAATCCATTCTATCCCAAACTGCGTGATGCCATGCATTACTCTTTATTTGTAAGCTTTTACTCAATGATCACCGAAGATCAGTTTATAATAATACTTTTAACTGGCCTATTGACCAGACATGTATGCACTAAATTGTCTGTAACTTTTGATTTATAACTCCGAATGTAACGAATCCAGTGCCCAACCTTAAGCTAGTTCAATTTTCTCTATTGACACTAAACTCGAGACAGAAACAGATACGGCAAAGTGTCTATAAGTTATTATTTAGAGTGCAGAATGACACGAAGCCAATACCCACGTTAAACTAGCTTAATTTTCTATATTGTGACAAAATTTGAGATGGAAATAGATTCATCAAAGCGTCCAAGTAATCCAATCTATCCCAAACTGCGTGATGCCTTGCATTATGATTCATTTGTAAGCCTTTACTCAATGAGAATCAATGATCAGTTTAGAATGATCATATTAACAGGCCGATCAACTTGACATGTCAGTACTAAATTGTCCGTAACTTTTGCTTTATAGCATAGAATGTAACGAATCCAATGCCCATGTGAAGATAGTTCAATTTTCTGTATTGAGATAATATTTGAGAAAGAAATAGATATGACAAAGCATCCAAGTAATCCATTCAATAGCAAACTGCTAGATGCCTTGCATTATGCTTCATTAATAAGGATTTACTCAATGAGCACCAATGATCAGTTTAGAATGATTATATTACCTGGCTGATCAACTTTACACATACACCCAAAATCATCCGTAAGTTTTGAATTAGGCAACAGAATGACACTAATCCAATGCCCACGTTAGGCTAGCTCGATTTGCTATATTGTGATAAAATATAAGACTAAAGTTGCTTCGACAAAGCGTCCAAGTAATCTAATCTATCCAAAATTGCGTAATCTCTTGCATTGTTTCTCGTTTATAAGCCTTTACTCAATGAGCACCAATGATTAGTTTAGAATGATCATATTAACCGGCTGATCAACATGAGATGTCCACACTAAATCGTCAGTAACTTTTGATTTATAGCTCAGAATGACACAAATCCAATGTCCACGTTAAACTAACTCAATTTTCTATATTGTAACAAAATTTGAGACAAAAATAGATACGACAAAGCATCCAAGCAATCCATTCTATCCCAAACCGCGTGATGCCATGCATTATTCTTCATTTATAAGCTTTTACTCAATGAACACCAATGATCAGTTTAGAATGATCATTTTAACTGGCCGATCAAATTGACATGTCTGCACTAAATCGTCCATAACTTTTGATTTATATCTCAGAATGACAAGAATCCAATGCCCACGTTAAGCTAGTTCAATTTGCTATATTGTGACAAAATTTGAGGCATAACTAGATACGACAAAGCGTCCTATCCAGGACCAAGTGATGCCATGCATTATGATTTATTTATAAGCATTTACTAAATGAACACCAATAATTAGTTTAGAATGATCATATTAACTGGTCGATACACTTGACATATCCAACTAAATCGTCCATAAATTTTGAATTAAAGCTCTGAATGACACGAACCCAATGCCCACGTTACTCTATATCAATTTTCTTGAATGTGAAACAATTTGAGACATAAACAAATATGACAAAGCGTCCAAGTAATTCAGTATATTGCAAACTGCGTGATGCCATGCACATTCTTTATTTATAAGCTTTTATTCAATGAGCACCAATGATCAGTTTAGAATGATCATTTTAACTGGCCGATCAACTGGATATGTCCACACTAAATCGTCTGTAATTTTTGATTTATAGCTCAGAATGACACAAATCCAATCCTCACGTTAAACTAGTTCAATTCCTATATTGTGACAAAATTTGAGACAGAATTAGAAACGACAAAGTGTCCAATCAGTTCAATCTATCCAGGACTGCGTGATGCCATGCATTATGCTTCATTTATAAGCCTTTACTCAATGAGCACCAAGGATTAGTTTAGAATGATCATTTTAACAGGCCGATCAACTTGACTGTTTGCACTATATAATCCGTAATTTTTGATTTATAGCTCAGATGAAAATAACACAATGCCCACGTTAAGCTTGCTCAATTTTCTGTATTGAGACAAAATTTGAGATAGAAATAGGTACAACAAAGTGTACAAGTAATCCAATCTATCCCAAACTGCATGATGCCTTGCATTATGCTTCATTTATAAGCCTATATTCAATGAGCACCAATTATTTATTTAGAATGATCATTTTAACTGGCCGATCAACTTGACATTTCCACAGTAAATCGTCCGTAACTTTTGAATTAAACCTTAGAATGACACGAATCCATTGGCCACATTAAACTTGCTCAATATTCAATATTGTGACAAGATTTTAGAAAAAAATAGATACGACAAAGCGTCCAAGTAATCTAGTCTATCGCAAACTATGTTATGCCATGCATTATTTTTTATTTATAAGCTTTTACTCAATGAGCAGCAGTGATCAGTTTAGAATGATCATTTTAATAGGCCGATCAACTTGACATGTCTGCACTAAATCGTCCGTAATTTTCATTGATATCTCAGAATGACACGAATCCAATGCCTACGTTAAGGTAGTTCAATTTTCTATATTGTGACAAAATTTGAGATAGAACTATATACGACAAAGCGTCCAAGTAATTCAATCTATCCAAGTCTGCGTGATGCCATGCATTATGTTTCATTTATAAGCCTTTACATAATGGGGACCAATGATCAGTTTAGTATTCAAATTAACTTGCCAATCAATTTGACATGTTCGCACTAAATCATATGTTACTTTTGATTTAGAGCACGTAATGACACGAATACAGTGTCCACGTTAAGCTAGCTCAATTTGCTATATTGTGATAAAATTTAAGACTAAAGTTCTTTTGACAAAGCATCCAAGTAATCCAATCTAAACTGCACAATCTCATGCATTATGCTTCGTTTATAAGCCTTTACTCATTGAGCACCAATGATCAGTTTAGAAAGATCATATTAACCGGCTTATCAACAGGACATGTCCACACTAAATCGTCCGTAACTTTTGATTTATAGCTCAAAATGACACAAATCCAATGTCCACATTAATATAGCTCAATTTTCTATATTGTAACAAAATTTAGACATAAATAGATACGACAAAGTGTCCAAGTAATCCATTCTATCCCAAACTGCGTGATGCCATGCATTACTCTTTATTTGTAAGCTTTTACTCAATGATCACCGAAGATCAGTTTATAATAATACTTTTAACTGGCCTATTGACCAGACATGTATGCACTAAATTGTCTGTAACTTTTGATTTATAACTCAGAATGTAACGAATCGAGTGCCCAACCTTAATCTAGTTCAATTTTCTCTATTGACACTAAATCGAGACAGAAACAGATACAACAAAGCATCTATAAGTTTTTATTTAGAGCGCAGAATGACACGAAGCCAATACCCACGTTAAACTAGCTCAATTTTCTATATTGTGACAAAATTTGAGATGGAAATAGATTCATCAAAGCGTCCAAGTAATCCAATCTATCCCAAACTGCGTGATGCCTTGCATTATGATTCATTTTTAAGCCTTTACTCAATGAGAACCAATGATCAGTTTGGAATGATCATATTAACCGGCCGATCAACTTGACATGTCAGCCCTAAATCGTCCGTAACGTTTGCTTTATAGCATAGAATGTCACGAATCCAATGCGCACGTGAAGATAGTTCAATTTTCTATATTAAGACAAAATTGGAGAAAGAAATAGATACGACAAAGCATCAAGGTAATCCATTCAATAGCGAACTGCTAGATGCCTTGCATTATGCTTCATTAATAAGGCTTTACTCAATGAGCACCAATGATCAATTTAGAATGATCATATTAACTGGCTGATCAACTTGACACATACAGAATGACACGAATCCAATGCCCACATTAGGCTAGCTCAATTTGCTATATTGTGATAAAATATAAGACTAAAGTTGCTTCGACAAAGCGTCTAAGTAATCCAATTTATCCAAAACTACGTAATCTCATGTATTGTTTTTCGTTTATAAGCCTTTACTCAATGAGCACCAATGATCAGTTTAGAATGATCCTATTAACCGGCTGATCAACATGACATGTCCACACTAAATCGTCAGTAACTTTTGAATTATAGCTCAGAATGACAGAAATCCAATGCCCACATTATGCTAACTCAATTTTCTATATTGTAACAAAATTTGAGATAGAAATAAATACGACAAAGCATCCAAGTAATCCACTCTATTCCGAACTGCGTGATGCCATCCATTATTCTTTATTTATAAGCTTTTACTCAATGATGACCGAATATCAATTTAGAATAATCATTTTAAGAGGCCTATCAAATTGACATTTCTGTACTAAATCATCTGTAACTTATGATTTATAACTCAAAATGTAACGAATCAAGTGCCCACACTAAACTAGTTCAGTTTTCTCTATTAAGACAAAATTCAAGATAGAAACAGATACGAAAAATCGTCAGTAAGTTTTTATTTAGAGCGCAGAATGACACGAAGCCAATGTCCACGTTAAACTAGCTCGATTTTTTATATTGTGAAAAAATTTGAGACGAAAATAGATACAACAAACCGTCCAAGTAATCCAATATATCCCAAACTGCGTGATGCCTTGCATTATGGTTCATTTCTAAGCCTTTACTCGATGAGCACCAATGATCAGTTTAGAATGATCATATTAACTTGCCGATCAACTAGACATGTCTCCAATAAATCGTTCATAACTTTGCTTTATAGCTTAGAGTGTAACGAATCCAATGCTCACGTTAAGATAGTTCAATTTTCTATATTGAGACAGATTCGACAAAGCATCCAAGTAATCCATTCTATCGCAAACTGCAAGATGCCATGCATTATGCTTCATTTGTAAGCCTTTACTCAATGAGCACCAATGAGCAGTTTAGAATGATCTATTAACTCACCAATCAACTTGACACATCCACACTAAATCGTCCTTAACTTTTGAATTAGAGCTAAGAATGACATGAATCCAATGTCCACGTTAAGCTAGCTGAAGTTTCTATATTGTGAAAAAATTTGAGACAACAAGAGATATGACAAAGCGTCTGAGTAATCCATTCTATCCGAAACTGCGAGATGCCATGCATTATTCTTCATTTAGAAGCCTTTACTCAATGAGCACCAATGATCAGTTTAGAATGATCATTTTTAATGACCGATCAACTTGACATGTCTGCACTGAATCGTCTGTACCTTTTGATTTATAGCTCAGAATGACACGAATCCAATGCACACGCTGTGTTAGCTCAATTTTCAATATTGAGACAAATATTTGAGACTTCGTGAAGCCATGCATTATGCTTCATTTATAGGCCTTTACTCAATGAGCACCAATGATTAGTTTAGAATGATCATTTTAACTGGCAGATCAACTGGACATGTCTTCACCAAATCATTCGTAAGTTTTGATTTGTAGCTCCGAATGACACGAATCCAATGCCCACGTTAATCTTGTTCAATTTTCTATATTGAGACAAAATTTGACACAGAAATAGATACGATAAAGCATCCAAGCAATCAAATCGATCCAAAATTGTGTCATGTTATGCATTATGATTCATTTATAAGCATTTACTCAGTGAATTGCAGTGATCAGTTTAGAATGATCATATATTGGGTTATCAATTAGACATGTGCACACAAAATTGTCTGTATTTATTTAGGACGTAGAATGACACGAATACAATGCCCACGTTAAGCTAACTCAATTTTCTATGTTGTAATGAAATTTGAGACGGAAATAGGTACGAAAGCGTCCAAGTAATCTAGTATATCCCAAACTACATGATGCCATGTATTATTTTTCATTTATAAGCTCTTACTCAATTGGCACCAATGATCAGTTTAGAACTATCATTTTAACTGCTTGATCAACTTGACATGTCTGCACTAAATCGTTTGTAACTTTTTCTTTATAGCTTAGAATGTAACGAATCCAATGCCCACGATAATATAATTTAATTTTCTATATTGTAACAATATTTGAGACAAAAAACTAGATACGACAAAGCATCCAAGTATTCTATTCTATCCCAAAATACGAGATGTCATGCATTATGCTTCATTTATAAACATTTACTCAATAAGCCCCAATGATCAATTCAGAATGATCATTTTTACTAGCCGATCAACTTGACATGTCTTCAGTAAATCGTACGTAACTTTTGATTTAAAGCTCAGAATGACACGAATCCAATGCCCACGTTGATTTAGCCCAATTTTCTATATTGAGACAAAATTTGAGATAGAAATAGATACAACAAAGTATACAAGTAATCCAATCTATCCCAAACTGCATGACGCCTTACATTATGCTTCATTTATAAGCCTTTACTTAATGAGCAGGAATGATCAGTTTAGAATGATCATATTAAGTGGCCGATCAACTTGACATCTCCACACTAAATTTTCTGTAATTTTCATTTATATCTCAGAATGACACGAATCCAATGCCTACGTTAAGCTAGCTAAATTTTCTATATTGTGACAAAATTTGAGACAAAAATAGATACGACAAAGCGTCCAAGTAATCCACTCTATCCCAAACTGTGTGATGCTATGCATTATTCTTTATTTATAAGCTTTTTTGAATGACCACCAATAATCAGTTTATAATGATCATTTTAACTCGCTGATCAACTTGACATTTTTGCACGAAATCACTTGTAACTTTTGATTTATAGCTCAGAATGACACGAATCCAATGCCCACGTTAAGCTCGCTCAATTTTATATATTGGGACAAAATCTAACACAGAACTAGATACTACAAAGTGTCCAAGTAATTTAATCGATTCAAGACTGCGTGATGCCATGCATTATTCTTCATTTATTAGCCTTTACTCAATGAGCACCAATGATCAGTTTAAAATAATCATATTAACTGGCCGACCAACTTGACACGTCCGCACTAAATCGTCTGTAACTTTTGATTTAGAGTACAAAATGACCATATCCAATCCCCACATTAAGCTAGCTCAATCTTCTATATTGTGATAAAATTTAATACTAAAATTGATAATCCAATCTATCCAAAACTGCTTAATGTCATGCATTATGTTTCATTTATAAGCCTTTACACAATGAGCACCAATGATCAATTTAGAATGATCATATTAAGTGGCCAATCAACATGACATTTCCACACTAAATCGTCCGTAACTTTTGATTGATAGCTCAAAATTTTACGGATCAAATGCCCACATCAAGCTAGCTCAATTTTCTATATTGCGACAAAATTTTAGACAAAAATAGATACGACAAAGCATCCAAGTAAGCCATTCTATCCCAAACAGTGTGATGCCATGCATTATTCTATATTCATAAGTTCTTACTCAATGAGCACCAATGATCAGTCTAGAATGATCATTTTAACAAGCCAATAACTTGACATGTCTTCACTAAATCGTCTGTTAGTTTTGATTTATAGCTTATGAACTTGACATGTTTTGCACTAAATTGTGTGTAACTTTTGATTTATAACTCAGAATTACAAGAATCTAGTGCCCACGTTAAGCTAGTTCAATTTTCTATATTGAGGCAAAATTTGAGACAGAATTAGATACATCAAAGTGTCCAAGTAATCCATTCTATCCCAAACTCCGTGATGTCATGCATTATGCTTCATTTATAAGCATTTACTCAATGAGCACCAATGATCAATTTAGAATGGTCATATTAACTGGCAGATCAACTTGAAATGTCCAAACTAAATCGTTCGTAAGTTTTTATTTAGAGCGCCAAATTACACGAATCCAATGCCCACGTTAAATTGGCTCAATTTTTTGTATTTTGAAAATATTTGAGATCTAAACGGCATGATACCATGCATTATTCTTCATTTATAAGCTTTTACTCAAACAACACCAATTATAAGTTTAATATGAACATTTTAACTGGCCGATCAACTTGACATGTCTCCACTAAATCGTCCGTAAGTTTTGATATATGGCTTAGAATGACACGCATCCAATGCACACGTTAAGTTAGTTCAATTTTCTATATTGTAATAAAATTTATAACATAACTAGATATGAAAAAGCGTCCAAGTAATGCAATATATCCAAAACTGCGTGATGCCATTCATTATGCTTCATTTATAAGCATTTACGCAATGAGCAACATTGATCAGTTTAGAATAATCATATTAACTTAACGATCAAGTTAACATTTTCGCACTAAATTGTCCGTAACTTTTGATTTAGAGCACAAAATGACACGAATCCAATGCCAAACTTAAGCTAGCTCAATTTTCTATATTGTGATAAAATTGCTTCGAAAATGCATCCAAGTAATACAATCTATCCAAAACTGCGAAATGTCATGCATTATACTTCATTTATAGGCCTTTACACATGAGCCCCAGTGATCAGTTTAGAATGATCATATTAACTCTCCGATCAACATTACATGTGCACAATAAATCAGCCGTAACTTTTTATTTGTACCTCAGAATGACTCGAATCCAACCCACGTTAAGATAGCTCAATTTTCTATATTGTGACTAAATTTGAGACAAAAGCAGATACAAAAAGCATCCAAGTAATCTAGTTTATCGCAAACTGCGTGATGCCATGAATTATTCTTCATTTATAAGCTTTTACAAAATGAGCACCAATGATCATTTTAGAATGATCGTTTTAACTAGCAGATCAACTTGACATGTCTCTAGCAAATCGTTTGTAACTTTTCTTTATAGCTTAGAATGTAACGAATCCAATGCTCACGTTAAGCCAGTTCAATTTTCTATATTGAGACAAAATTTGAGACAGCAATGGATACAACAAAGCGTCCAAGTAATCCGTTCTATCCCAAAGTGCATGATGCCTTGCATTATGCTTCATTTATAAGCCTTTACTCAGTGAGCACCAATTATCAGTTTCGAATGATCATACTGGCCGATAAACTTGACATGTCCACATTAAATCTTCCGTAACTTTTGAATGAGAGCTTAGAATGACACGAATCCAATGCCCACGTTAACCTAGCTCAATTTTCTATATTGTGACAAAATTTGAGACGGAAATAGATACAAAAAGTGTTCAAGTAATCCAATCCATCCCAAACTGCGTGATGCCATGCATTATTCTTTATTTATAAACTTTTACTCAATGAGCACCAGTGATCAGTTTAGAATTATCATTTCAACTGGCCGATCAACTTGATATATGCACTAAATCGTTTGTAACTTTTGATTTATAGATCAGAATGACACGAATCCAATGCCCATGTTATGTTAGTTCAATTTTCTATATTGTGACAAAATTTATGATAGAAATAGTTACGACAAAGTGTCCAAGTAATACAATCTATCCACAACTGCGTGATACCATGCATTATGCTTCATTTATAAGCCTTTATTGAAGGAGCAGCAATGGTCAGTTTAGAATAATCATATTAACTGGCCGATGAACTTGACATGTCCGCACTAAATCGTCCGTAACTTTTGATTTAGAGCTCCGAATGACACGAATCCAATACCCACATTAAACTAGCTTAATTTTCTATATTGTGATAAATTTTAAGAATAAAATTACTTCGACAAACCTTCCAAATAATCCAATCTATCCAAAACTGTGTAATGTCATGCATTATGCTTTATTTATAGTCATTTACTCAAGGAGCACCAATGATCAGTTTAGAATGATCATATTAACTGTCCGATCAACATGACATGTCCACGTTCAAACGTCCATAACTTTTGATTTATAGCTCAGAATGACACGAATCAAATGTCCACATTAATCTAGCTCAATTTTCTATATTGTGACAAAATTGGAGATGGAAATAGATAGGACAAAGCATCCTAGTAATCGAGTGTATCCCAAACTGAGTTATGCCATGCATTATTATTAATTTATAAGCTTTTACTCAATGAGCGCCAATGATCAGTTTAGAATAATCATTTTAAATGTCCTATCAACTTGACATGTGCAGTAAATCGTCCGTAAGTTTTTATTTAGAGCGCAAAATGACACGAATCCAATGCCCACGTTAAGCTCGCTCAATGTTTTGTATTGTGACAAAATTTTATAGGGAAATAGATACGACAAGCGTCCAAGTAATCCAGTCTATCCGAAACTACGTGATGGCATGCATTATTTTTCATTTATAAGCTTTTAATCAATGAGCACCAATGAGCACCAATGATCATTTTTAAATTATCATTTTAACTGGCCGATCGACTTGACATGTCTACATTAAATCGTTTGTAACTTTTGCTTTATAGCGTAGAATGTAACGAATCCAATGCCCACGTTAAACTAGTTCAATTTTCTATATTGAGAAAAAATTTGATACAAAAATAGATACAACAAAGCTTTTAAGTAATCCATTCTCTCCCAAACTGCGAGATGCCACGCATTATGCTTCATTTATAACCCTTTACTCAATGAGCAACAATGATAAGTTTAAAATGATCAGTTTAACTGGCCGAGCAACTTGACATGATTGCACTAAATCGTTCATAACTTTTTTTTTATAGCTCATAATGACAGGAATCCAATGCCAACATTAAGCTAGTTCAATTTTCTATATTGTGATAAAATTTAAGAATAAAACTGCTTCGACAAAGCGTCCAAGTAATCCAATATATCTCAAACTTCATAATATCATGCAATATGCATCATTTATAAGCCTTTACTCAAGGAGCAGCAATGATCATTTTAGAATGATAATATTAACTAGCCAATCAACATGACATGTCCACAATAAATCATTCGTAACTTTTGTTTTATAGCTCAGAATGACACGAATCCAATGCCCATGTTAAGCTAGTTCATTTTCCATATTGAGACAAATTTTGAGACAGAAATAGATACGTCAAAGCAGCCAAGTAATCAATTCTATCCCAAACGGCGAGACGCAATCTATCCAAAACTACGTGATGCCATTCGTTATGCTTCCTTTATAAGCCTTTCCTAAATGAGCACCAATGATCAGTTTAGAATAATCATATTAACTGGCCGATCAATTTGACATGTCCACACTAAATAGTTCGTCGCTTTTGATTTAGAGCTAAGAATGACACGAATCCAATGCCCATGTTAAGCTAGCTCAATTTTCGATATAGTGATAAAATTTCTTTGAAAAAGGGTCCAATTAATCCAATCTATCCAAAAGTGTGTAATGTCATGCATTATACTTCATTTATAGGCCTTTTCTCAATGAGCATCAATTAACAGTTTAGAATGATCATATTAACATGCCGATCAACTTGACATGGCTGTACTAAATCGTCCGTAACTTTTGAATGAGAGCTTAGAATGTCACGAATCCAATGCCGACATTGAGCTAGCTCACTTTTCTATATTAACAAAAAATTTGAGGCAAATTAGATACGACAAAGCATCCAAGTATTCCAATCTATCCAAAACTGTGTGATTCCATGCATTATACTTCATTTATAAGCTGTTACTCAATGAGCACCAATGATTAGTTTAGAATGATTATTTTAACTGGCCGATCAACTTGACATGACTTCACCAAATCGTCCGTAATTTTTAATTTAGAGTGAAGAATGACACAAATCAATTGCTCACGTTAAACCTGCTCAATTTTCCTGTATTGTGACAAAATATGAGATGGAAATTGATATGGCACGCGTCTAAGTAGTCTTGTATATCCCAAGCTGTGTGATGTAATGCATTATTCGTCATTTATAAGCTTTTAGTCAATGAACACCAATGATCAGTTTAGAATGATCATTTTAACTGGTCGATCAACTTGACATGACTGCACTAAATCATTTGTAACTTTTGATTTATAGCTTAGAATGACACGAATCTAGTGCCCACGTTCAGCTAGTTCAATTTTCTATATTGAGACAAAATTTGAGACAAAAATGGATACAACAAAGTGGCCGAGTAATCCATTCTATCCCAAACAGCGAGATACAATGCATTATGCTTAATTTATAAGCCTTTACTCAATGATCACCAGTGATCATTTTAGAATGATCATTTTAAGTTGTGATTTATAAGTAGTCTTGTCTCTCCCAAGCTGTGTGATGCCATGCATTATTCTTCATTTATAAGCTTTTACTGAATAACCACCAATGATCAGTTAATAATAAGCATTTTAACTGGCCGATCGACTTGACATGTCTACACTACAAGTAAACATTAAAATTTGAGACTATTTTTTGGATGAATTACCGAGCGAAAACATATCATCGGTATTACATCGGCCAATCCCGATGATTGCACTACCATCGGGAAATCAATGGTAAACCCGACGCACATCCATCCAATTACCGACGACAACATCGGCGTCTGGATATCCTCTCGAAACCGTCAGATATTGCTGACGAAATCAAAAGCATCGGTTTTCTACCGACTACTTCTCGACGGATTCTTGTTTTTACTATCCTTCGGGAATATATCGGGTTGACTTATTCCACTTAATTATTTTTTAGATAAATAAATCTAAACGTCGTCGGAAATCCATTGGTAGTTCCGATGACTTTCCAACGAAATCCTATGTTTTGGCAATTGTTAGATTGGCCGATCAGTAAACGTAGAGGGTCATCGGTTGGTCTTCGGAAATTTCTGGCAGTGGTCGGAAACCGTCGGAAACAAGAATATTCTTAAGAATAATCTATTAAACATTTGGGATTATCTGTTAAAAATTCGTAATAATCTGTTAAAATTCGTAATAATCTGTTAAAAATTTGTAATAATCTGTTAAAAATTCGTAATAATCTGTTAAAAATTCATAATAATCTGTTAAAAATTCCTAATAATCTGTTAAAAATTCGTAATAATCTGTTAAAAATTCGTAATAATCTGTTAAAAATTAGTAATAATCTGTTAAAAATTAGTAATAATCTGTTAAAAATTCGTAATAATCTGTTAAAAATTCGTAATAATCTGTTAAAAATTCGTAATAATCTGTTAAAAATTCGTAAATAATCTGTTAAAAATTCATAATAATCTATTAAAATTTCGTAATAATCTGGCAAAAATTCGTAATAATCTGTTACAAAGTCGTAATAATCTGTTAAAAATTCTTGATAATCTTATAATTTTTAATATAAATACGCTCTACTCCTTCACAATTTCAACAGAACAAAAAAAATCTTAGCAAAATGTCTTCTTCTGGTTCTTATGATTATTTTCGATCGTGGATGGATAAACCTTGGTATGATTCAACAATGGGGGAATTGACGGATGAATTTGCACAAGGTGTTGAAGAGTTCAAGACATTTGCATCAAAAAATAGCATGACATTGTTATATGGTAAAATTTATTGTCCGTGTATTAAATGTTGAAATCATAGATTAATCTCTGTTAGAGAAGTACGTAATCATTTGTATAGGACTGGATTTATGCCAGGTTACAAAATTTGGTATTCATAGAGAAACTGATACAACGATGCAATATTATGGTAGTATTTCAAAAACGTTAGATAGTACTAATGTTAGGGTAGAGGAACCGGCATCAGAAGTTGATATAAACGGAGGTACTGTTCAGATGGTGAATGATGTGTTTCGTGAACAAAGAGCGTCGTACAATGAAGATAGGTGTAGAATAGAGGAACCTAATTTGGAAGCCCAAATTTTTTTAATATGTTTGATACATCCAAGCAGCCTTTGTATAAAGGATGTAGAGATGGATTATCGCCTTTATCTGTTGCAAGCAAGTTGATGACGATAAAGACGGATTTCAACTTGGCTGAAAATTGTGTGAATGCAACAGCTGATTTTGCTTCATATTACGAGATTCAAAAACTTGTAGCTGGCTTTGGATTGTCGTATCAGATGATTGATGTATGTGACAACTGCATGAAACTATTGGAGAAATGATGAAAACCGCATGAATTGCCGATTTTATCACAAACCTCGATTTCAAGAGACAAGTGGCAGAGTATCTATTCCGCATAAAGGGATGTGGTATTTGCCATTAACATAGAGGTTAAAGAGGTTATATCAATCTTAATACACGGCAAAGCGTTTGAGATGGCATGCTACCATAATTCGAATGGAGAAATTGTGCATCCCTCGGATGCAAAAGCATGAAAACATTCTAAAGAGTTTTATCCTAGTTTTGCATATGAGCCTAGGAACGTATACCTCGGGTTATCTACAGATGGATTCAACCCTTTTGGGAATCATGGGAGGCAATACTCGTTGTGGCCAGTTATCGTGACACCTTATAATTTTCTTTCTTCGTTGTGCATGAAACGAAAGTTTTTGTTTCTATCAATTCTCGTTTCCGGTCCAGAGCATCCTAAGCGATCGTTTGATCTTTTCTTGCAGTCACTAATTCATGAGTTAAAAATGTTATGGGAAAATGTTGTCGAACCATTTGATGTTTCCAACCAATAGAACTTCTTGATGCGAACAGTACTTATGTGGACCATAAGTGATTTTCTAGCATATGGTATGTTATCAGGATAGTCGACGCATGAAAAATTAGCATGCCCATATTGTCAAGATAATACTAATGTGTTCCAACTGAAACACGGACGAAAGACTAGTTGGTTCGATTTTCATCGATGCTTTTTACTACAAGATCATCCATATCGCCGGAGCACGACATTGTTTAGGAAAATAAAAAAAAACAGATGGTCCACCTCCTTTGCTTGATGGGAATCATATGATGACTCAACTTAGAGATTTTGGTGCTGAGAGAACGGCTTCATGTGGAGGTAACAGACATTATTCTGTTGATGGTTGTGGTGAATACCATAATTGGTACAAGAAGTGTATTTTTTTAGGATTTACCATATTGGAAGGACCATATGTTGCACCACAATCTAGATGTTATGCACATTGAAAAGAATTCTTCGACAACATGATGAATATTATTCTAAATGTATAAGTAAAAATGAAAGATAATTTGAAAGCTAGATTGGATTTGCCAGATATTTGTTCCCGAAAGGAACTACATTTAATATCGAATGGAAATCATTGTCTCCCACATTCCGGTTGGATGCGCATGCAAAAGACAAGTTTTTTTAGTGTATTAATCATAGTGTCAAATTTCCATACGGATACGAATCTAATCTTCGTAATTGTGTCGATACTACTGAAGGCAAATTTACAGGGATGAAAAGTCATGATTGTCATGTTGTCATGCAAAGACTATTTTGATTTGCCTTTTGCGATCTTTTGCATAAAAACCGTCCATGGAGCAATTGCTGGTACGTTTACATTATTTTATATATAACCATAATTTTCTGGCTGGATTAACTTTTTTTATGATGCAGGGATTGGTGTTTTTTTCCGACATTTATGTACAGGTTCACTTACTGGACATGATATACGAAATTTGGAGGAAAAAATACCGGTTCTCATTTGTAACCTTGAGAAAATATTTTCACCAGCATTTTTTGATATTATGGAACATCTTCCTATTCACCTGCCTGGAGAAGCAGTGCTTGAAGGACCTGTTCAGTACTGATGGATGTATCCTTTTGAGAGATATATGTTCCACCTAAAGAAAGAAGTTAAAAATCTTTCCAGGGTTGAAGGTTCAATCATCGCACAAAGTGTTAATGAGAAAACATCTAACTTTGCCACCTACTATTTTTCATCGCAAGTCCAAACAAAAATAGATGACCTGCACGACATGATGATGGAGGAGAAAAACCACGTTTTCCAGTGTATGTGCCAGAAGTATTTGCACAAATTTGACATTTAAGTGGAAAAAGGAAGACGTGGCGCCTATCATAGAAGGAACACAAACACTTGCATCTGTATATTTTGAAAAATTGCAATGACGTTTTGGAATATGAAAGGTACATTCAGTTAATTATTTTTGTAAATGTTATTATACTTTATTTTTAATTATTATGTTTATAATTAACAGGATATACATGGATCAAATACGTCTTTATTATTCAAATTACATAGAGAATGAGTTGGTTGAACTTAAAAAGAGCGAATTTGCAAGTTGGTTACACTTTTACGTCAGTGTTAATTAATTATGTAGTTTTCAATAATAATTTCCTATATATATAAATATATAGTTGAGTGTATTCAACTATTTTGCAAGTTACTACAGGTCTTTCTACGGGGATAACGTTTCCCACGTGGTTAATTGAGTTGGTGAATGGTCCTACATTTAAGGCAAAATCTTATCCAATGTATTGCATTCGTGGATATGCTTTTAAGACTCATCGTGAAGGAAGATCACACACAATTTCAAATTATGGTATATCATCTCATTCTGGTGAAATTGTATAAAACAGCGTTCTTCGTGAAATATTAGAAGTTCACTATCGAGGAATGATTGGTTTGAGGTGTATTGTATTCTACTGTGACTGGTATGACCCTGTCATTGGTCAGCGTCAAGACGAATTCGGTGTTACATCGTCCACTCTCGTAAGTGACATAAAAATATGATCCTTTTATACTTGCATCACAAGCGGAGCAGGTTTGTTACATTCGATATATGATCTCGTTGTGTGAAGAACAAACAAGATCCTCAGACTACAGTGACATCAATACACCTAGAGGAATGGTATGTGGTGTTTTCGAGCAAGGCCCTATGCAGGAAAGCACGATTGGTAACTTAGGTTCCATAGAGACTTCTCTTGAACTTAACCTTGTTGTTGATGACACCACAGACGCTGATTACAACATATTTCAAGATTCAGAAGAGGAGATTGGCGAGTTTGACGAAAAAAATTCAGCTACTTCGGAATGTTCATCAAATTCATATTAAATATGTAATTGCAATGTTTTAGTTTTTATGATACTTTAATTTTCAGTGTCAAATAATATTTTTTTTAAAAATTTTATTTATGTGTGCGACGGATTTCCGACGGGAACTACAAAATCCATCGCAATTCCATCAGAAACTCTAGTTGGAGTCCGACAACATAGGGTATTGATACTATACCCTATTGTGTTGGAGAAGATTATCCAATGGATTGGCGATGAAATTTGAATACCCGTCGGAACCCGTCACAATGCCATCGGAAACTAAAGTCGGATTCTCGATGACATAGGGTATTGATACTATACTCTATCGTGTCGGAGAAGATTATCCGACGGATTGCTGATGGAATTTGAATACCCATCGGAATTCCCTCTGCAATTTCCGACGGATATGTGATGAACATAAATTTCAAATGTAGAGTTTAATTGATTTAAAATTATAAAACATGTATGGGCTATGACTAAATGGTACACATTCCTAATGGTATATACTAGATAGTTTTTTTTAAAAATAAACAGTTTTATAAACATTACTGATATAAACTGAAATCCAATTTATGGGACATAGTCATCTCCCTAGTTAAATGGCGAGCTCTCAAAGTTATAATTAAATTCATAGAATATAGCAAACTTTTGGTTACTATCGCCAAAAAGGCGGTGACCTTTAACTAGCCTCGCGTACGGATCGAAAAAGAACAATACTATGAAAAATACTATGAACATTATTTGTTATAAAAAACTTCAAAATCTGAATAAATAATAAATTATGAGAAAGCACTATTTCACATTTTATAAATAAAAATATTCATTATTTTTGTTAACAAATAATAGGATCGTCGGAAATCCATCGGAATATTCCGATGGCTTACTGATCATGCCACAAGATCGGACGGAAAACCGTCGGAAATATCCTTTGCCATGTGGACTGACAATTTGGTGAGCATGCAGAACTTTCAGTTTCTGTCAGAAATCCATTGGTAACTTCCGATGGAATACCAACAAATATGAAATTATACGCGGGAAAGTTAATTTAGCACGGGGGTTTTTGCAAAAATATTTATTACTTGGCCGATGGGTTTCCGATGGATTCTGCCATCAGAAATATCGAATATAACCTACGACCCCATAACTTCTCTTTCAGTCTTCTCTTCCGTTCAGAAATCGGCCTCTTCCTCTCCCGTTCAGAAATCCGCCTCTCCCTCCCACCGCTAACGTCGCCGGAAGTCTCCTCTCGGTCTGTGTAACTATAATCGCCGGAAATATAAGTTTATAAAACCTTCACAATGTTCTTTCTCTCTCTCTCTCCATATTATTCTCAGAGATTTTGACGTTTTAAATTTGGAGCCGTTCTTAATTTGGGTTAGAGAGAGAGAGTTATATAGATCTCTCTTTCTTCTTCTCCCCTCAATTTTTTTATAGAGGTCAAAAAAATATCCAGAAAAATTTCAATCAGGTTTTCTTTCTTACCTAAACCCTTTGAACCTGACGCTTGTTCAATTGAATGTTCCAATAGATTTTTGACTCATAGTTTCTAGTCACACAAGATGTGGGATTTATAGGTGTTTGTGATTGTTAATTCTTATAAGATTAAGAACGTTGTTTCTTGTACTGTTGGATGAAAGTAATATGTTCGATGAATTGTCTAAATGAGTTTCATGTCTGATTCTTTTTATTTTCATCGATTCATTGTTAGCCAAAAAATTAATTAGATAAAAATTACAATTTTTGCAAATTTTTTTTTTGCAAAAGTAAAACGTATATGTTACTTGTTTGATCAAACAAGTCTTTGATCATGGAAAGCTATTTTGACGTTTTACGTATGCTATTTGATCATGGAAAGTTGCAGTTAGCTAAAACAGCCATACTTTTACTTGTCAAATAATTACTCGAATTGGTAATTTTTTATGTAACAGATAAGTTATTTTATAAATTAGTTATGAATGATATTTTATGTGTATATTCATGAAATATGCTTAACATTATGCTGGAGATCCTAAGCTAGTGTGAAATATTTTCTTACAAAACAACATTTTTATTAAAAAATTCTATATTTTTTTTTTAGTTATGGATAAAGAAAATCATTTATTTATTATTATTTGAAATCATTTAAACGATTCTAATAGATATTCTATATTTATACTTTGTATTAGTTTATGTGTGTTAAATATTATTATTAACATCAAGTGTAGTTGTCGTATTCATGTAATAATAATATTTTTAAGGCCGTATCAAGAGTACCAACGTTATGAGTCGTGTACTCCGAGTTTTATACCAACTCAAGTTGCAAAATTTGGAAATGATTCTTTTCGACCAATGACAATTGAAGAATTGGTTCAGCAACTTTGTGAACATCTTTCTTTTCTTGATCCGAGGCGTTAAGAAAATTTGATATGGTATATTAAATTTTCTATAATTAGATTTAAAATAATTATTATAATGTTATTCTAATAAAAATTCGTAGGTTTAGTATTTCAAACAATGGAATAAGAAAATCTATATTAAAGATGCTTCATTCTCTTTTGAACAAACCGTATACAAAATTTAGAGATATTCCGTACAATGAACGTCAGATTTAGTTCAAGACGTTTGTGGTACGTTAATTTATTTTTAAATATGTAATTGTTTAAAATATTTTTAGTAATATATAAGTAAATTTCGCAGCAATAATTTACATGGGATCCCATGAATACAAAATTGGTGGAAGACGCTTTTAAAAAAGAGGTTACCGTACAATTTTCCCGCCACATGAACGAGTGGAAACAAAAGTGGAAAAAATGGAAAAAACAAAGCAAGTGGGTTGAATGAGTCGGTTTGGAACGACTTTATTCGTTATTGGGAATCTTCCAGTGTTGAGGCCATCTTTAGTACTACTTTAGGCAAAAGCATTTACATTCACAATGTTAGATCGACTAGTTTTCTGAGACGAGCCGATACATTGGTAAATTTATTATTATATTAATTTTATTTATTATTATTTAAAAAAATTTTAAATACTAATTTAGTATCTTTTACTTTTAGGCACAAGAATTTGTAGTGCCTCCAGATCACTTGCAACTTCTCGAGGCCGTCCACATGAACAAAAAGACTAATCGCATCCAAGATGGTCTCGTTTTTGAGATCATGAAAAAAGTGAAAAAGAAATATAGTGATATTTTTTCTCAGCAATCTCAAGTTGGTTCTTCATCTTTGGTCTCCGAATTGTCTCGTTCTGAGATTAACCGTATGGTTTTTGATGTAAGATTGATTTCTCTTTTATTTATTTTTATATTTAATATTGTAATATTTTTTAATAATATTATTTTGTTTTTACAGGAAGTACCATTTTCCAATGGTCGTCATTGAGGAGTTGGCAAAGTTGCATATACCGGTGGTGCAACATCTAAGGCTGGAAATGAGGAGAATGCACAACTCAAACAAAATGTGGCGGCTATGGAGATAGAGATAATCAAGCTAAAATATTTTTAATTTTATGAAAACCAAATTCCCGGATTATTGGAATGAATTTTTTCTTCATTCTTCTCATCCTCCAATGTAATTTGTAGATTTTAAAACAATTAAACTTTAAATATTATTATATTTATAATTTTAAATATTAATTTTATTTAATTGTTTGAATATTTTATTAAATATTTAAAAACTATTTATTAAATTTAATAATTAAAAATATAATTTTAAAAATAAATATTTTTTGAAAAATATTTAATGAATATTATTTAAAAACAATTATTAAAAAAAATTTCAATTGTTTGGTTATTTCCGATGGAAGAAGTCATCAGAAATCGATATTGGTCTGACGGATAGCGTTATCGCTAATCTGTTGGGAAATACCGACGTACACATTTCCGTTGGGAAGCTTATTTCATCGCGATGTCATCGTTCCATCCCGACGGCTGAAAACCATCGGGATATACCATTGGTTGTCATTCCCGACGGCACCTGTCATCAGAAGTCATCGGCAGCCCGACTGACTAAATCTATCGCAAATACGTCGGTAATTACCGATGGACTGGATGCATCGAATATATGTCGGCATTTACCGACTGCTACTTTTATCCCAAACCCGTCGTTAATGCCCAAAAATTTCTCGACGGAAATTGGTTTCCAATGAAATAGGCTTGATGGACAACTTTTGTCAGAAAGTCAACGGGAAATGCTATTTCCGACGGATTGCTGACGAATTTTGTCTTCGGGAAAATGATGTTTTCTTGTAGTGTAAATCGTCCATAACTTTTGATTTAGAGCTCGGAATGACATGAATCCAATGCCCACATTAAAATAGCTCAATTTTCTATATTTTGACAAAATTATAGAAAGAAATAAAGACGACCAAGTGTCCAAATAATCCAATCTATCCTAAATTCCGTCATGCCATGTATTATATTTAAAACCTTTTACTCAATGAGCACCAATGGTCAGTTAATAATGATCATTTTAACTGGCTGATTAACTTGACATATCCGCACAAAGTCATCCGTAACTTTTGATTTAGATCTCAGAATGACACGAATCCAATCAATGCCGACGTTAAGGTAGCTCAATTTTCTATATTTTGGCAAAATTATTGACAAAAATAGAGACGACAAAGCGTCCAATTAATCCAATCTATACCGAACTGCGTGATGCTCTCTATTATGCTTCATTTGTAAGCCTTTACTTAATAAGCACCAATGATTAATTTATAATGATCATTTTAACTGGTCGATCAACATGGCACGTGATACAAGCCTTGATTCAAGGATGTATGCGCGTGGGCTGTTTGTAGAAGATTAGGTGAGAAACTCAACCTTAAGCTTCTGGACGGGGGTTTTCTGGTTGGTAAAAGATGGAAGGGTGAAGTGAACAACACGAGGGATGATGAACCTCGTGATAAATCACAAACTTAGAGCTAGGAGGGCTGGTCTCAACTAGGTTCTAAGCGCACAAGTCTCTGGAGAGAATAACTTGTTGAAAGAAAATTCGATCTTTATTAATATCAAAAAGGTTGTCGAACTACAATGCTGGAAGGAGCCTTATTAATATGCTCGACAGCTTGACCTTCTAGGGTCGACTCAAACAAAGAAAAGGAAAGTTTACAAAAGTGCACAAAAGGAAAAAGATACAAAAGTGTATAACCGAAAAAGGACCTATTCCTAAAATGTTCTTGACTCAAAAATGTAAAGCATCTAGATCCTACCCTGCAAAACAGAAAGAGGCATATATTCGAATTGAAACTTACCTTAACTTACCTCACGGCCAAGAAATGGAAGGTGGCCGTCCTTGTGGCATGCACGCGCCTTGCTCCTAGTCTTCGACTTGGAGTAGGGTTAAAATCTTTGGGCCCTGACCTCTCTTGCCACTAAAGCCCAAGTCTCTGATGTCCCTTGTGTTGTTGAGAAGCCATTGGACTCTTCCTTGCACTTTTGGCCCATTGTCCTTAGTCGATCTTCCTCTAGGAGCTTATCGACCCATAAGCTGAATTTGTGGAAGAGTGCCCTTGATCTGCTTCTTGTCATTGCTCCTTGAGGTACCACTGGTGTAGATACTTCTTCTAGGTGCATTTCCTGGAGCTGGTAGCTCATTTGGTCCGAGTCATCTTGTGTGGAAGTGGAAATGCGTGTGTACTCGGCTGGATCGGCTGTACCGGCTGGATTGTGTGTGGTACTGGCCGGGATGCCTTCAGGACTGGCCAAGTTGATCCCGGAGTTGGCGGCATCACCAGAGGGACCGGTGGTGTCATCCACGTCCCCACCAAGTGTGCCGGAAGCTTGGGCCTCTCCGCCGGTGATGCTGACCGGTCTGGTCCTATAGGTCGAGGGTCCGGCGGTACTGCCTGGTCCGGCAGACGTGCCAGATGGTCCTGCTGTCTCGGGCAAGCTTCCTGGTCGGCCAGTCTGGTCTCCTGGCTGGATGTACGACCTCATGTCCTCATCATTCCCTCCCTTTTCAGTAGGTTTTGTCCTCAAAACTGGTTCATCTGCATGGAAAGGGGCCAAGTCAGTAACATTGAACGTATTGGACACATTAAACTCACCTGGAAGCTTGATTCGGTAGGCGTTGTTGTTGATCCTCTCGAGCACTCTGAATGGTCCATCTCCTCTTGGTGCTAGCTTGGAACTCCTTAGGTTTGGGAACCTCTCCTGCCGTAGGTGTAGCCACACCCAATCGCCTGGTTGAAAGATCACCTCCTTTCTTCCCTTGTTGGCATGAGTCACGTACTGTCCGGTCCTCTTCTCCAAGTTTTCTGCTACCTTCTGGTGTAATCTCCTTATGAACTCTGCCTTGGATGCTCCGTTGAGGTTGGTCATCTCAGCTGGTGGCAGTGGTGTTTGCTCCAATGGGATGAGAGGGTTGAAGCCGTATACCACTTCAAATGGTGTCTTCTTGGTAGCTGAGTGCACGGCTCGGTTGTAAGCGAACTCTATGAATGGCAGGCACTCCACCCAAGTCTTTAGGTTCTTCCCTAGTGTAGTTCTGAGAAGAGTTGATAGTGTCCTGTTGACAACTTCAGTTTGGCCATCGGTTTGAGGATGGCAGGTTGTAGAGAAGAGTAGCTTCGTGCCTAGCTTTCTCCAATGAGTCCTCCAGAAATGGCTGAGGAACTTGGTGTCCCTGTATGATACGATTGTCCTTGGCACTCCATGAAGCCGTACTATCTCCCTGAAAAACAGCTCAGCTGTTTGTGTGGCATCATTGACATTGGCACATGGAATGAAGTGTGCCATCTTGGAGAATCTGTCCACCACTACAAAGATTGCATCTTTGTGGTTGATCTTGGGCAGACCTAAAACAAAGTCCATTGAGATCTCCACCCATAGATGTGTGGGTATGGGCAGTGGGAGATACAACCCGTGAGGTTGCACTCGGGACTTTGACTTCTTGCAAGTGATGCATCTTGCACAATGAGCTTCTACTGTCCTCTTGATGTGTGGCCAGTAGAAGTGCTCCTTGACCACTGCTAGAGTCTTGTCGACACCAAAGTGGCCCATGAGTCCTCCTCCATGAGCTTCTCGGATGATAAGCTCCCTTAATGATCCTTGTGGTATGCACAGCCTTCTTTCTCGGAACAAGAACCCCTCATGGATGTAGAACTTGCCATGACTCCCTGTGCCACACTCCTTGTAGCTCTCAGAAAAGTCAGGATCATCCTTGTATAGGTCCTTGATGTGCTCGAACCCTAGGACCTTTGCCTCCATGGTTGATATCAAGGCAAACCTCCTTGATAGTGCATCGGCTACCACATTATCTTTGCCCTTCTTGTACTTGATGACGTACGGGAAGGTCTAAATGAACTCCATCCACCCGGCATGTCTCTTCTTGAGATTGGTTTGCCCTCTGAGGTGTTTGAGAGTCTCATGATCAGTGTGGATCACAAACTCCTTGGACAGCAAGTAGTGCTGCCAAGTCTCCAATGCTCGGACAAGGGCATAAAACTCCTTGTCATAAGTGGGGTAGTTCAGTGAGGCACCACCTAGCTTCTCACTGAAGTATGCCACTGGTCTCCCTCCTTGGGCTAGCACTGCTCCTTTGCCTATTCCAGAGGCATCACACTCCACTTCAAACGTCTTGTTGAAGTCGGGCAGGACTAGCACTGGTGCATGTGTAAGGCTGTCCTTCAAGGCCTTGAATGCCTTCTCCTGAGCTTCTCCCCAGCTGAATCCCACGTTCTTCTTCACTACTGCCATCAGTGGTGAGGCAATACTGCTGAAGTTGGGCACGAATCTCCTATAGAAGCTGGCCAGTCCGTGGAAGCTCCTTACTTGGCTGATGTTTCCTGGTGTTGGCCATTCTTGTATGGCTCGAATCTTCTCTTCATCAACCTGTAGGCCCTGTGAACTTACAACAAAACCTAAAAAGACAAGCTTATCAGTACAAAAGGTGCACTTCTTGAGATTGGCATAAAGCTCTTCTTGTCGAAGGGTTTTAAGTACCATCTCAAGATGTGTGAGGTGTTCCGTAGGCACTTACTATAAACCAAGATGTCATCAAAGTAAACTACTACAAACTTACTGATGTACGCCCTAAGAACTTGGTTCATAAGGCGCATGAAGGTGCTTGGGGCATTAGTCAAGCCAATGGCATGACTGTCCACTCGTAGAGCCCTTGCTTTGTCTTGAAAGCAGTCTTCCACTCATCACCTTCCTTCATTCTTACCTGGTGGTATCCACTTTTGAGGTCTATCTTGGAGAAGACCGTGGCTCCACTCAGCTCATCTAGCATGTCATCCAGTCGTGGTATTGGATGCCTGTACTTGACTGTGATGTTGTTGATTGCTCGGCAGTCCACGCACATGCGCCAAGTCCCATCCTTCTTGGGCACTAGTAGCACTGGTACGGCACATGGACTGAGGCTCTCTCGAACATATCCTTTCTCCAGGAGCTCCTTGACTTGCTTCTCAAGCTCCTTGGACTCCTCTGGACTCATCCGGTAGGCTGGCCGGTTGGGCAGGGCTGCTCCGGGCACTAGATCAATCTGGTGTTCTATGCCACGTAAAGGAGGCAAGCCTGCTGGTATCTCCTCTGGAAATACATCCTGGAATTTGTTGAGGAGAGTTGCTACTTCAGGAGGTAGCTCTACCTGTCCCTGTTCTACACTCAAAACTTCTTTGAAGACCATTAGTAACATTAAATCCTTCGAGGCTAAAGCTCTCCGGACATGGCTTGGTTGAATAAGAAAATTAGACTTGATAAGTTTCTTTTCCTTACTCATTTGGAGTTGTAGCTCGTGTACCTGGGCAGGTGTAAGAGGAGCTAGGCTGACCTTTCTCTTGTCATGCACGAAGGTGTAGAGATTGGTTCGGCCATCATGCCTGGTCTCTTTGTCAAACTGCCATGGTCTTCCCAGTAGAAGATGGCCAGCTTGCATGGGCACCACGTCGCACATGACTTGGTCTTGGTACTTGCCCACACTGAATGGCACAGTGACTTGTTCACGGATCTTGAGCTCCACTTTGTCATCGAGCCATCTCAGTCTATATGGTCGAGGATGCTTTGTCTTCTCTAGACCTAGCTTATCAACCATATCTGCACTAGCAACGTTAGTGCAAGAACCACCATCTATGATGAGGTTACATACCTTGCCCTTGATGGTGCAACGGCTGTGGAAGATGTTCTCCCTTTGGATGGTCTCTGAAGGATCCACCATTGCACTGAGGATACGTCTAGTGACCAGCACTTCCCCCACATCAGGGTACTCAATGTCACCATACTCTCCTTCTGGCTCATAGTCCTCTTCATCTTGGGACTCATACTCTCCTGCCTCTGTAATCAGCATGACTCGGTTGTTTGGGCACTCTCTTGAGATGTGTCCACGTCCCCTGCACTTGAAACAAGTTATGTCACGTGATCTTTGAGGGTTAGAAGACTTACTAGGCTCTCTCTGGTCACGGAAGGGTTCAGGAGGCTTGCTCTTGAACCTTGACTCGATCTATATGCTCTTGCCTTTGTCTACAGGCTTGGGCATGTTGCTTGGTGCCCAAGGTGTCTTAGCCTTGCTGCGGATGTCTTGGCTCTTACGTTTGATGTGCTGCTCAACTTGCACAGATAGGTGGAACAAGTCTTTGAAGTCATTGTAGATTTGCCTTTCCACCTTGCGGCTGATCCTTTCTTGGAGTCCATCCAAGAATTGTGCCATCAATGCTTCTTCATCATCATTGAGCTCCAATCTGTTCCTTAGCTTCTCGAACTCTTCATAGTACTCCTCTACTGATCTGGTACCCTGCTTAAGAGTACGAAAACGACATTGCAAATCTCTATGAAAGTAAGGTGGAACAAACCTTTGTCGCATGAGGTCTTTCATGTCGACCCATGAGTCTACGGGTCTCATCCCCTTCCTCCTTTTGTCAGATACCTCATGATCCCACCAGATGAGGGCATTGTCCGTGAGTTGTGCTACTGCCATTGAGACTCTCCTAGGTCCTGGTTGGTTGTAGCGATCAAAGATATGATCCATTCTCCTCTCCCAATCTAGGTAAGCCTCGGGATCTACTTTTCCTGCAAAACTTGGAGGAGTTAGTTTAACATCAGGATGAATTACCCGGTTGTAGGTGTGTTCATCTCCATCCTCATGATGTCTAGGAGGCATTCTTGGTCTCTGGTGAAGACCATATAGCTCAAAGCCATCATCTTCTGTCTCTGGTTGCCGTGGAGGTCCTCTCGGCCTATGGTGATAGTTATGAGGTTGTGTGTCCTCATCTCCATCTGGCTGGGGTTCCTCATGTTCGTGCCGTGTCCTAAGGTGCTCAGGACCCTCAGGACGGTCTTGCTCAGCTCTCACGTGCCTTATGGCCTGGAATCTCACCGGTCTTTCCATGCGCTCCAACCTCTCGCCTATGGATGCGAGTTGTGTTTGGAGTGTGGTGAACATGGCCATCATGGCTTTGGTTGCTTCTCTATTTTCTTCTCCCATGGCGTTCTACAAAGAAATAAGACAAGTTAGGATGCTCCTAAATTATTAGGAGGGTTTTCTTTTTATAAGGGGTTCGAAAAATGCAAAAAGGAAAATCCTAAGGAATGGAAAATTCGAATAAAAGGAAAAAGGAAACTTTCTTGACAACTTGTGCTAGCTGTCCAATTCGAAATCTTTTGGGTATTTTCCTATTTTCTTTTCTTTTCTTTTCTTTTCTTTTTAATTTAACTTAAAATTAATGGAAATATGAATTAAACAAAAAGGAAAACGTGAATGGCAATGCAAAAGTGAATCTAAACCCTAGTGATACACGTAGGAGGCTAGATGCACTCGGTTTGGAGTTTGATGTTATTTTTTTGATTTTTCTTGCATGCGACTTAAACTAATGCAAGAACTAAAAACAAAACAAGCAAAAGGATAGAAACAACCTGGTTAAGGAGCTTTAAGCTCTGATACCAAAATGATACAAGCCTCGATTCAAGGCTTGGATGCGCGTGGGCTGTTTGTAGAAGATTAGGTGAGAAACTCAACCTTAGGCTTCTGGATAGGGGTTTTCTGGTTGGTAAAATATGGAAGGGTGAAGTGAACCACACGAGGGGTGATGAACCTCGTGATAAATCACAAACTTAGAGCTAGGAGGGCTGGTCTCAACTAGGTTCTAAGCGCACAAGTCTCTTGAGAGAATAACTTGTTGAAAGAAAATTTGATATTTATTAATATCAAAAGATTGTCGAACTACAATGCTAGAAGGAGCCTTATTAATATGCTCGACAGCTTGACCTTCTAGGGGTCGACCCAAATAAGAAAAGGAAAACTTACAAAAGTGCACAAAAGGAAAAGATACAAAAGTGTATAATCGTAAAAGGACCTATTCCTAAAATGTCTTTGACTCAATAAAAGTAAATATTCTAGATCCTACCCTGCAAAACAGAAAGAGGCATATATTTGAATTGAAACTTACCTTAACTTACCTCACGGCCAAGAAATGCAAGGTGGCCGTCCTTGTGGCATGCACGCGCCTTGCTCCTAGTCTTCGACTTGGAGTAGGGTTAAAAATCTTTGGGCCCTGACCTCTCTTGCCACTAAAGCCCAAGTCTCTGATGGTCCTTGTGTTGTTGAGAAGCCTTTGGACTCTACTTTGCTCTTCTGGCCCATTGTCCTTAGCTGATCTTCCTCTAGGAGCTTATCGACCCATAAGCTGAATTTGTGGAAGAGTGCCCTTGATCTGCTTCTTGTCATTGCTCCTTGAGGTACCACTGGTGTAGATACTTCTTCTAGGTGCATGTCCTGGAGCTGGTAGCTCATTTGGTCCGAGTCCTCTTGTGTGGAAGTGGAAATGCGCGTGTACTCGGCTGGATCGGCTGTACCGGCTGGATTGTGCATGGTACTGGCCGGGATGCCTTCAGGACCGGCCAAGTTGATCCCGGAGTTGGCGGCATCACCAGATGGACCGGCGGTGTCATCCACGTCCCCACCAAGTGTGCCGGAAGCTTGGGCCTCTCCGCCGGCGATGCTGACCGGTCTGGTCCTATAGGTCGAGGGTCCGGCGGTACTGCCTGGTCCGGCAGGCGTGCCAGATGGTCCTGCTGTCTCGGGCAAGCTTCCTGGTCGGCCAGTCTGGTCTCCTGGCTGGATGTACGACCTGATGTCCTCATCATTCCCTCCCTCTTCAGTAGGTTTTGTCCTCAAAACTGGTTCATCTGCATGGAAAGGGGCTAAGTCAGTAACATTGAACGTATTGGACACATTAAACTCACCTGGCAGCTCGATCCGGTAGGCGTTGTTGTTGATCCTCTCGAGCACTCTGAATGGTCCATCTCCACTTGGTGCTAGCTTGGAACTCCTTAGGTTTGGGAACCTCTCCTGCCGTAGGTGTAGCCACACCCAATCGCCTGGTTGAAAGATCACCTCCTTTCTTCCCTTGTTGGCATGAGTCACGTACTGTCCGGTCCTCTTCCCCAAGTTTTCTGCTACCTTCTGGTGTAATCTCCTTATGAACTCTGCCTTGGATGCTCCGTTGAGGTTGGTCATCTCAGCTGGTGGCAAAGGTGTTTGCTCCAATGGGGTGAGAGGGTTGAAGCCGTATACCACTTCAAATGGTGTCTTCTTGGTAGCTGAGTGCACGGCTCGGTTGTAAGCGAACTCTATGAATGGCAGGCACTCCACCCAAGTCTTTAGGTTCTTCCCTAGTGTAGTTCTGAGAAGAGTTGATAGTGTCCTGTTGACAACTTCAGTTTGGCCATCGGTTTGAGGATGGCAGGTGGTAGAGAAGAGTAGCTTCGTGCCTAGCTTTCTCCAAAGAGTCCTCCAGAAATGGCTGAGGAACTTGGTGTCCCTGTCTGATACGATTGTCCTTGGCACTCCATGAAGCCGTACTATCTCCCTGAAGAACAGCTCAGCTGTTTGTGTGGCATCATTGACATTGGCACATGGAATGAAGTGTGCCATCTTGGAGAATCTGTCCACCACTACAAAGATTGCATCTTTGTGGTTGATCTTGGGCAGACCTAAAACAAAGTCCATTGAGATCTCCACCCATAGATGTGTGGGTATGGGCAGTGGGAGATACAACCCGTGAGGTTGCACTCGGGACTTTGACTTCTTGCAAGTGATGCATCTTGCACAATGAGCTTCTACTGTCCTCTTGATGTGTGGCCAGTAGAAGTGCTCCTTGACCACTGCTAGAGTCTTGTCGACACCAAAGTGGCCCATGAGTCCTCCTCCATGAGCTTCTCGGATGATAAGCTGCCTTAATGATCCTTGTGGTATGCACATCCTTCTTTCTCGGAACAAGAACCCTTCATGGATGTAGAACTTGCCATGACTCCCTGTGCCACACTCCTTGTAGCTCTCAGCAAAGTCAGGATCATCCTTGTATAGGTCCTTGATGTGCTCGAACCCTAGGACCTTTGCCTCCATTGTTGATATCAAGGCAAACCTCCTTGATAGTGCATCGGCTACCACATTATCTTTGCCCTTCTTGTACTTGATGACGTACGGGAAGGTCTCAATGAACTCCATCCACCTGGCATGTCTCCTCTTGAGATTGGTTTGCCCTCTGAGGTGTTTGAGAGTCTCATGATCAGTGTGGATCACAAACTCCTTGGACAGCAAGTAGTGCTTCCAAGTCTCCAATGCTCGGACAAGGGCATAAAGCTCCTTGTCATAAGTGGGGTATTTCAGTGAGGCACCACCTAGCTTCTCACTGAAGTATGCCACTGGTCTCCCTCCTTGGGCTAGCACTGCTCCTTTGCCTATTCCAGAGGCATCACACTCCACTTCAAACGTCTTGTTGAAGTCGGGCAGGACTAGCACTGGTGCATGTGTAAGGCTGTCCTTCAAGGCCTTGAATGCCTTCTCCTGAGCTTCTCCCCAGCTGAATCCCACGTTCTTCTTCACTACTGCCATCAGTGGTGAGGCAATACTGCTGAAGTTGGGCACGAATCTCCTATAGAAGCTGGCCAGTCCGTGGAAGCTCCTTACTTGGCTGATGTTTCCTGGTGTTGGCCATTCTTGTATGGCTCGAATCTTCTCTTCATCAACCTGTAGGCCCTGTGAACTTACAACAAAACCTAAAAAAGACAAGCTTATCAGTACAAAAGGTGCACTTCTTGAGATTGGCATAAAGCTCTTCTTGTCGAAGGGTTTTAAGTACCATCTCAAGATGTGTGAGGTGTTCCCGTAGGCACTTACTATAAACCAAGATGTCATCAAAGTAAATTACTACAAACTTACTGATGTACGCTCTAAGAACTTGGTTCATAAGGTGCATGAAGGTGCTTGGGGAATTAGTCAAGCCAAATGGCATGACTGTCCACTCGTAGTGCCCTCGCTTTGTCTTGAAAGCAGTCTTCCATTCATCACCTTCCTTCATTCTTACCTGGTGGTATCCACTTTTGAGGTCTATCTTGGAGAAGACTGTGGCTCCACTCAGCTCATCTAGCATGTCATCCAGTCGTGGTATTGGATGCCTGTACTTGACTGTGATGTTGTTGATTGCTCGGCAGTCCACGCACATGCGCCAAGTCCCATCCTTCTTGGGCACTAGTAGCACTGGTACGGCACATGGACTGAGGCTCTCTCGAACATATCCTTTCTCCAGGAGCTCCTTGACTTGTTTCTCAAGCTCCTTGGACTCCTCTGGACTCATCCGGTAGGCTGGCCGGTTGGGCAGGGCTGCTCCGGGCACTAGATCAATCTGGTGTTCTATGCCACGTAAAGAAGGCAA